>PVKA01020493.1:0-34612 GCA_004027165.1 Ctenomys sociabilis | reverse complement strand
ACAGATAAATGATAGACGAGCAAATGAATTATAAAGATAAGGTATGGAGGGAAGGAAAGGAGAAGAGATTATGAAAGGCTGCTGGACTTATGGAGGAAATAAAGAAGGAAATGGGCCATTCAGATAGCTCAGTGGCATAAGTGGCTGCCTGACAAGCACAAGGTCCTAGGTTTGATCCCTGATATCAAAAGAACAGGAAGAGGAGGAGGAGCAAGAGGAGAAGGAAGAGGAGACATCAGGGAGAGGACAGAAAATGAATCAATGGATAGAAATATGAACTTATGTTTTATAGTTTAAAAAAAATAAACAAGATGGAGAATGGAAAGAAAAAAGGAAGGAAGGGCCAGGTGAGGCAAGCTCCCTCCTTGGCCTGGCTGGAGGGTTCTGCTCTGGATGGGTGAGCACCTGAGAGTGCTGGGGACAAGGTGAGCTCCTAATGTCCGGGAGCTCACCGAGCACTAGAGTAAGCTCTCTAAATGCTGCCTGTGGCTGGGGAGATGGCTCAGTAGAATAAGTGCTTTGCCTGGCAAATGCAAGGTCCTGAGTTCAATCCCCAGTACAATCAATCAATCAATCAATAAATGAATGCTGCCTGTGACTGAGCCTTCTTCCCACCAGCCCTCCAATTCCCAGTGTTTCCTTTCTCTTTCCTAGTAGAGAGGGGAAAGCTCCGAGAGGTTAAGTCAGTCATCAAAGGTCACACACAGTTACTCAGAGGCAGGGTCTCACTCTACCGCGTGTGTGGTCAGCTCCTTGGGGAGCTGGTTCATGCTAACCCTCCTTTAGTCCCCCCTGCACCCCTCAACTGGAGCATGAAGACAAGAAGTAGGTGTCAAATGCCCCTTGCCTCTGCCCCCCAGGCCAACACTACCCGCTGTCTCCATCACAGCAGGTGACCCTTGCAGTGCTTGGGAAATCCCAGCCTCTCTAGTTCTGTGTCTCCCACAGTGCACCTTGGCCACCCTCACCGGGTACCCACTGAGCTTAGACCACAACATCTGTTCACACTCTGCTCCCCAGCTCCCTTCAAGCACAAGGTTAGGTCCTGGTGGCCTGAGCAGCTTGAATACATTTGCACAAGAAGTAAGCATTACAAAGTGTTCCACAGCACCCCCACAGGCAGGACTGGTGCCCCAAAGTAAGCCTCTGGTGCACAGCCCCAGCGAGAACTGCAGACAGCAGGGTTTTCCCAGCTTGGGGGCCAGAGCAGAGCACAGGCAGAGGCTCGGTTTTGCACAAGCTTCTCTAGTCCAAAACAAACAAACCAAGCCCTGAGAGGAGGTGAAGCAAGCGCCCCCCCCCCACCAATGCCCAGTGCCAGCGCAGGCTTCTGATTGCTTTAGGACCCACCTGGTCGCCACTTAGCAGAATCCCTGCTCCCCCTGGCACAGTGGCAGTGGGGTTGAGGAAGCAACGCCAGGTGCTCCTTGGCTGGGAGCAGACAGGAAGTGGGATTTGTGCCCCTGGCAGCCGGAGATCCCCCTAGCCAAGGGGACAGAAATGGGTGTGCGTGAGACCCCTTAATGCCCGATGGAGAGGGCGCTGCTGACCATGTCGCTGGGGTTTTGTTTTCTTCCTCCTGTTCCTGGCAGGAGAGGCTGGCAGAGTTGGCTTCAAGCCCTGTCTCTGGAATTTGCCATCTCAATTAGGACCCAAGATGAACAAAACACCTGACAGTGAGAGGAGGGAACAACCCGAGGTCCGGCTCCAGGAAGCACAGGCAGAGGGAAGGAGGCAGACGCAGACGTGCCCCCATGCCAGCCTCCTCCTGGCAGGGAGGAAGGACCCTGGGCCATGGCAGAGACAGCTCCGCCTCTGCAGACAAATACCCGCGTGAGGTGCCCTTCAGTGACACTGCTCAGAACGCAAAGTATCACTAGGCATCATCTGTGTCCTGCAGCCTTGCAAAACCATGAATTAATGCAGTCCTACAAGGACTTCTGCAACCCGGACAAAGCCGGACAAGTGTTCATCCTACATATTTGGGAGTGATCTTTCCACGCAGACGCAGACACAGTTCACAGCGCTCGATGAGGGCTGTAAACTAACAGACAAGTAATTAAATAGCTTAAGTACCATGGAAGGAGGTGGGGGAGAGTCTCTGGAGTTGCCACCACCAAACCGGCTGTAAAGGAACAGGGAGTAAATATCGCAGACTCTGATGGCCACAAGCCTCTGTTGCAACTGTTTGATTCTGCCCCTGTAGCTCAAAGCTGCCATTCACAATGTGTAAACAATTGTACCAATAAAACTTTATTTATAGCAGCAGCTGGCTCACCCTAGGGGTGGAGTTTGCTGACACTGGGTCTAAAATAAACCAGCAAGAACTTCAGAGGAAAGAGGAGCATTTAAAGGAGCAGAAATCACCTTACCTACCAACTTTTGTGTTAATGGGACAGATGCTCTGTGTCCCAGAGAGCACTGGAGCCTAAAGGCACAGGGACCCCCAATTCTGACTTAAACTGGACATGTCTAGCTGCACCAACATAAGCACACCGAAAGGGAGAGCTGGGAGGTGTCCTCACCCGGGGCCGATGACAAGGCCTGGGGAAGCCAGGACCTCCCGGGTCCCTGCACTCTCTGAGACAGTGTCTTCAGAGCACTAGCACTCAGCAAGGGTCTCAGGATAGAAAGCAGGACACAGATGCTTCTCTGTAGCAGGCGAGGGCTTGGCTACCGACTGGAGCCAGCACCCAGAGAAAGGAAGGCCCCGCCTGTGTCTGCCGCTTTAGGCAGACCCCTGGTGGTCTGCTCTGCTTCCATGTGAGTCTGTGTGCGGTCAAGCAGCGGGTGAATTTTTTTCTTTTAAGCAAATTTTCTTGTTTGGCTTGATAAAGGCATTTGGGTCTCCACGCTACTTCTGCCCCGCCGTGAGACTCTGATTGCAACCCTGGACCCATCTGAGCCTCAGTTCCCATGGCGTCTACAAACAATCAGGCTGGAAGTGGCATTTGGCTGGGGGCTTGCTTCAGGCTCCCCCGGGGGGATATGCAAACACCCCAGCGCTCAGGGCTCCACTGGAGTAGGATGCAGTCTGTCCAGGGCAGGCCCTGACTGCTGTTTAGTCGCTCTGTCCTGGGCACCAGTAGCAGGAAGCTGCTCTAGACTGGGATGGTTTAGTTTGCAGGGAAGATTTGGCAATGCCGGGAGATGTGAGAGCTGTCACAGCTGGTGGCAGGTCGTGTGCTGCGGGCATCCTTCCAGGCTGAGAGCTGCAATGCTGCTGGCCGCCTGTACCATACGGCACATCCCCATCCCAAGGGGGGTCTCTGTCATGCGTGGGGGCTGGGGAGCTCGACAGGAGGTGCAGCTGCTCCAGGGGGTGACACTGCACCCAGGGACGACACACTGGAGTCCTGGTACCCAAGGGCAGAGGGTCTGCTGAGGTCAACTCCAGAATGCTCTCTGGAGTTCTTCCTGCAGGGTGGACTTGGATGGGGCCGCGAGGACAGTGGAAGCCACTTTTGTATTTCACAGAGCAGACGAAGAGGAAATGACAACTGCAGCTGGCGGCTCTTGGGAAGGAACCAGACCTGCAGACGTGGTGGTGGAGACTTCAGGGCAGAGAGGACCTAGCCACTGCCTTCCTTGTTCTCCTCTCACCACCGGAACATGCAGGGGGCAGGCAGCAGCCTCCAGGCAGTGGGTGGCAGGGAAGGCAGGGAGTGGCTGAAGGCACACAGCCCCATGCCCGCCTTGCAAGCCCCACACCCTGCTCCCAGAGTCCCAAGGCTCAGCTCCAACTGGCCACCTGGCTGTCCATCCCCGGGGGCATGCATCCCAGAGGTTCCTGGGGGCTGACGCTGGAGCACAGCATGCCATGCAGGACTTGCATTGGGCTGGATGTGACCTCTCTGCCTTCCCTCCAGGCTGGCTTCAGAGCAGTCATCCATTCCAACCTGCCAGCCAGGCTGAGAGTACCCGACACCAATCCTTGGGCATAGAGGAGGCAAGTGAGTGACCGTGCAGACACAGCCCTGTGGTCCAGGGCAGGGTCACACACAAGTTTTGGCTCAAGAGAGACAGAAGGACTGTGGGCAGGGAGCTCATGACTGGACTTCTGTCTCACAAGACGGACCCACCTGCTGTGTGTGCGGAGTTGGGAGGATACCCCCTCCCCAACTTGAGCAAACGAATCACAAGATCTTGGACTCCCCTGCATTTCAGAGATTGGTGAATTCTCCTTACCCCATTCCCAAATGAGGGACCCTTATAAGACTACCAATCCTCATCTCGCCAAGAGGGAAAATGTAAAAAAAAAAAAAAAACAACAACTACTTGTTCCTGTCATCATAATTTTAAAAAGATTAGATATTTTAACATTTAAAAAAAAAAAAAGTAGGAAGCCGGGCGTGGTGGCGCATGCCTGTAATCCCAGCACTTGGGAGGCTGAGGCAGGAGGATTGTTGTGAGTTCGAGACCAGCCTGAACTACAAAGTGAGCTTAAGGCCAGCCTGAACTGCATAGTGAGACCCTGTCTCAAAAAAGACAAAAAAAAAAAGTAGGAAGGGCAATGAGGATGAGATAATGACGACACTGGGCTTTGAGTGTGCTTCGCTCTGTCATTCTACCCTGAGGACAGGTGGCCACATCCTTGGGCCGTGGTGCACCTGCCTGCCCTCAGCAGGCCAGCAGGGTCAGGGGGTCCCAGGGCTATGGAGCCCGTAGCCCTAGGAGCAGCTAAGAGAAACCCTTTGCCCACCCATAGCCCTACAGGTAAACTAAAACCCCCACCGGGAGAAGAAGGTCTGTCTTCCTGTATCCCCAACCCAAGAGTCCTCACCCCGCTGAGCCATAAAAGGCAGGCGTCCACTCGGGGAGCTCAGCAGATGCCATGGGGTCTTACTTTATAATGCAAAGAGTAAAAATTGAGCTGGACAAGATGGCACAGGCCTGTAATCTCAGCACTCAGGAGGCTGAAGCAGGAGGATGACTCATGAGTTTAAGACTGGCCTGGGTGACACGGCAAGACGCTGCCTCTAAGACAACAAGAAGATAAAATCCTGGTTAATATTTATAGACATGTGCCTGGCACTGTTCCAAGAGCTTTCTATATGTTAGTTCATTTAATAATATGTTAATTATTTGC
Source organism: Ctenomys sociabilis (assembly GCA_004027165.1). Taxonomy (NCBI): domain Eukaryota; kingdom Metazoa; phylum Chordata; class Mammalia; order Rodentia; family Ctenomyidae; genus Ctenomys; species Ctenomys sociabilis. The sequence goes on along the minus strand of PVKA01020493.1, from coordinate 29,523 downwards.
CAAATTTGTGTAACATACCTATGCTATATTAGATATCACTTATAGGGACCGGGGAGATGGCTCAGCAGAATAAGCTTTCCTGGCAAGCACAAGGGCCTGAATTCAATCCCTGATTCCACAAAAAAAAAAAAAAAAGGATATCACTTATAATGCTGAGGACATTATAGACTAATAACCTATCAGGCAAGTAACTGAGTTTCATGAAGTGAAACCTGAGTAACGACTACGTGAGACGGATGTAGGTGGCAGAGCTAGAATTCAAACCTGTGCGAGATGACTCCTGTGCCACGGTTTTCATTCATCCTACCTTGCAGCTTAGGTCTTTCTCATCTGTTTTCCAAAAACAAAATGACATGAAGGTACCAGGGAGACAGCTCAGCATTCTCAGCACCTGCCTGGCAAGTGCAAGGACCCAGGTTCGATCCGTGGTAGGGCCTGCCATGTCAGCCACCAAAACCTGACATGGTGGGCACGCCAGTAATCTCAGCACTGGGGAGGCTGAGACAAAAGAGGATCACTATGAGTCTGAGCTGCATAGCAAGACCCTGTACTAAATAAATAAATAAACAAGGATATTGAGATGTCTGTTTACACTGTGCTTGCCCCAACAATTCCTATTCCAACTCCTATCATTCTGCAGAGATTCACTGGCCAGCTTCTGAATCGAGGGTTCTTTCTGAGGGGGACAGGTGGCAGGGAGCTAGGGCAAAAGCCTGGAGGCATGAGGGTGACAGGGACAAGAAAGGGGACTGGGGAGTGGGGTGATGCAGGGAACTGAGGGACCTACGTCCTGAGGGGCACTGGGGAAGACGTCACAGGGCAGGCTGCATCATTTATACCTGAGCCTTCATCAGAACAGGATTATCAGAAAGGCCCTTCTGCAGGACCACAGGAGCACCGGGTGCCACCACACAACCATACCCTGCCTGCCCTTGTGGGGCAGAGGTCAGACACACTCATCAGCCAAGCACTCAGACAGTCACAAAGGTGAAGCAAAGGACAATTCAGCGTGACTAGACCCAGGCCAGGAAAGAGGCCTTTGACTTCTCACTCCACCCCTCACCACCACCCCAGGACTTCATGACCCTGTAGGGAGCCTTGAAAACACATCTAGACAGGGCCCACCCAGAGCATCAGCCCGACGGCTGCCCTCGGGAGCAGCCGCCCTGGTGAGGACGGTGCACACGCCAGGACGGGAACCACAGTTGGGCAGCGGCTGGAGGAGGCATCCACCACAAGGCATCTGCCCGGCGAAGACCCGGGAAGGAATGCGCACGTGCCCACCGTCAGCCCATGGGGCATGGGGGCTTTCCTCGCTGTGAACATCATTTCCTCCCTCCGGAGTGAGAGGACCCAGCTCCCATTCCCAACTGCCTCAGTCATCTCCGCTGCCTCCATTTCCCCATTCACTCAGTAGGGATGATTTCCAGAAGCAGCCCGTGCGTGGCGCCTACCCCGGGATGCAAGCGGGCACACTGTCATGGGGTACCTGCTCCAGGCCGGGTGCCGCCTGGCCAGTGGGGACAGACCTGGGGACAGGCCATGGTAGGGTCCCCCAGTCTTCAATGCTCGTGCAGGAGATGGGAAGCCAGCTAATTCCTGGGGCTGGGGGCTGGCTGGCTTGGCAGGCTCCTCGACTCCAGCAGGGTGTAGGGACAGCCAGGGACATGAGAGAAGGGATGGGCCAGAGCGCTCTGGGTGGACAGGGAAGCGCAGCCCGAGGAGAGCTGGGTCAGGCTGGCATTCTAGAGGAGACAGGCTCCGGAAGGCAGCCCGGAGCACAAAGGCAGGCGCGGACAGCAGGAGGAGCCTAAAGCAGCCTTTTAAAAAACAATAAATAAGCGCCCGGTGACAAATGCGTCCCCTCATCTGAATGGCGGCTGGAGAACTGGCCCTTCTTTCTAATCACTTAATGACCCCCAAGAGGGTGGAGGGGCGCTTGCCGGGGACCCCCTCCTCCCTGCACTCTCAGCACGGAGGTCTATAAAGAGAAACTGGCTCCTTAAAAAGGGTCATTTACAAGCCCTCCTTAATAGAGGGCGGCGCGGCGCCGGGTGACACCCTTCTGGGCCCGGACAAGGGTCACGGAGAAGGAATTGGCTCCCGAGGCCCCGCACATGCGCTCGCCCAGCCCCCAGCGCCCGGCCGCGGCCCCGCGGCTGCACGCTCCGCTCCGCCCGCTCCGCGCGTTTGTTCTCGGCGCGCTTTGTCTGTCCCCGCTCCGCGCGGGCCTCGCGCTCCGGGCCGCCCGCGCCTGGATCCTGCCTCTCTCATAATAGCATCCTTTTCACAGAGACAAATTGTCCAGCCCCGGGACGCACCTGAGGACTTGCGGCCCTTAACAAATGGTCTTTTAATTTTCTACCAGAAGGGCAGAGGGAAGGGGGGGCCGAATCAATCACACATCCATCTTCATCATGGCAGCCCGGGGACTCTTTTTTGCTGGCTGGCTGCCCCTGGGGAAGATGGGGTGAAAAGCGAAAGGGGAAGGGGGGGCGCCGGCGGCGGGCCGTGGGGGAGGGGCGGCCGCAGGGAGCCCCCCCGCAGCCGCCCCCCGCGGCGCCTGCCCGCCCCGGTCGACATCCAACCGGGGAAACTGAGGCCCGCGCAGCGCTAGGCCCCCTGCCGACTTCTGGGTGCGGTGGGCTGGCTCCTGGTGCTGCCCCTGCGCCGCGGGTTCATCATCTGGCCTCAGTTTGGGGCGACGAGAGAGGCTCCTCCTGCCTGAGGGTGCTGTGCGGACCGAGCAAGAGGGGCACAGAGGGTGCTGGTCCTGGGAGATTCTCCAGGCCCCGAACCCCTCGCCGCCCAGCACGCGCAGCAAAATAAAAATAACCGTAATCATAATCGCTCGTGTAGCGTGATTTGGCTTCCTGCGGTCTGGAGAGCATGCATCTACTTTAAGGCCAGGGGTGTTTCTGCCCCAGGGCCTTCGCATAGCTTCTTCCTCTGCCAGCTGCCCGCAGATGTGGGCGTGGCTTGTGCCTGGACCTCCTCTGCTCCAGTTTCTTATTTATCTATTTTTATTTTTTCTGGTACCACAGATTGAACTCAGGATCTTGTGCTTGCCAGACAGGTGCTTAAGCCACTGAGCTATCTCCCCAAGCCAATTTGTTTATCTGTCTGTCTATCTATCTATCTATCTATCATCTATCTATTTATTGAGACTGGGTCTCACTGTGTAGCTCAGCCTACCCTGAACTCATGGTGATCCTCCCGCCTCAGCCTCCAGAGTGCTGGCCTGTGCACCACCACACCTAGTCCTGTAGTGTCACCCAAGCGAGGCTGCTTGACCACCCTGCACAGGGACGGGCCCAGTACTCAGTCTCTGTCTCTGGATAGCTCCACCCTCCCTGGGCTTCTGTGGCCTGGATTATCCACAGGGCAGCCAGGGCTCTAAGCACAGGGCAGGGGCTGCCTCCCTAGGAACTAAGGCCAAAAGGAAGAAGCGGGGCTGCCAGCGAGGTGCAACAGGAGCCCACACACAGTGACAGTGGAGGCCACCAGCACCCCTGGGCCCTCTGGTGGCTTCCACACAGCCCTCCCCACCACCTGAAAGGAATGGGGCTCTTGGAGAGTGGCCAGGCAGGGACAGCCTGAAACACCCCACCCACTCAAGCAGAGATGAAGACGCATCCGCAGCACAGGAGCAGCCCAGAAACACCTTGTGCTCAGACGCAGGGGAAGTCAAGCGCACAAGTACATAGTCGAAGGATTGAGTTTTCATTTGGGGATTGTTTGGGTTTTTGTTTTTATTTTTGTTTGGTTTGGTCTGGGTTTTGAGACAAGGTCTCAGTAAGTAGTCCAGGATGCCCTTGAAGGTCTCAGTAAGTAGTCCAGGATGCCTATTAGCCCAGGCAAACTCGCAGCGATCCTCCTGCTTCAGCCTCCTGTTGGAATGACAGGCGTGCCTTACCACGCCCAAGCAGACAAAAGATTATATAGTCAGTTGGCATTCTGGGATCCTGAGGAAGGAGGGTCACAAGTTGAAGTCCCAGCTGGGTGACTTAACAACTGAAATCCTATCTCAAGAATAAAAATAAAATTTTTACAAAAGGATCTGGGAATGTAGCTCCAGGGAGAAGCCCTGGATTCAATCCCTGTACCAAAAGGTAGATGGGTGCATGGGTGGAAGGGTATAGGGATATAGCTATAGATGCCAGTACATGAGCCCCTGCTACTATGAATGCATGACAGGATCTCCCCCCCCCCCCGTCACTGAGGAACTGAACTCAGGACCTCAATTTGCCAGGCAGGTGCTGTGCTGCTGAGCTATATCTGCCAACTAATAAACTTAAGAGGAAAGAGTGGAGTTAGAAGAGCCTTTAGAAAACCTCAGCGTGGATCCAGGCAGGAATCATCAAACTGCTAAAGCCAGAACACCCAGATCAGGCAGGTGCTGGCACCCTGTCCAAGCCCCTCCCCACTGGGTGCTTTCCAGTTACAGAGGGGAAAACAGGAAGCTCGCAGTGGGAAAACCTAGCAGGTGGCACCTGGAGCCAGCGATCAGCATCCACAGTGGCGAGGCTGTGCCTCAGGATAAGGGGACAGAGACACTGTGCACCCCAAAGGACCCGCCACCCCCATGTGCCCTAGAGTCAGATCCAGGGGGCTGGCAGCTCTGCAAACCTCAGTGTCCTGTGGACCACGGATCAGGGACAGTTCCAGGTGAAGAGAATCTGCAGGGACATGGAGGAAAAGCATGACCATACTGGTGGGGAGGGGGGCGGTGGTGTTTTTGCCACTTCTGAGCTGCATCGCAGACCCCAAGAATTTATTTTACTGTTCTTTTAGAGAGAGAAACAAAGGCGAGATCTGAATAGGGCAAGCAGAGCCCCCAGAGTATTTTAGCATTGTTAATCTCGTAGCTTTGTTCTCTTTTCTGCCGTTATATGCAGAAAAGCCTTTGTTTTTAGAAAACATTGAGCTACTTGGGAATGAATGATGCTATATCTACAATTTAGTCTCCTCAGAGGAGCTTGGAGCCATGTCCAAAATCAGTACTCAGGAGACTGAGGCAGGAGGAGCCACACAAGTTCGAGGCCAGCCTCAAACTGCAAAGCCTGGGCTATACAGCGAGTTCAAGGATAGCATGAATTACATAGCAAGAGCCCATGCTGCACCAAAAAAAACAAACAAAAAGTTTCAGGAAAATATTATGTGTGTATGCAGGTGGGGAGAAGGAGGGAGGGAGAGAGGGAGGGAAAGGGGGAAAGAGAGAGAGTAGTTTAGGGCTGCACTACACCCAAGTTTTGCATTGATTTCTCATGTTTCCTGTAACTCAGTATTTAAAAAGAGCCAGGCACTGTGGCACACACTTGTGATGCAGCACTCCTGGAGCTGAGGCAGGACGGTGGCAAGTTTGAGCTCAGCTGGGCAATTTAACGACTTAGCAAGACCTTGTCTCAAAATAAAAAATAATGAAGTCTGGGGTACAGCTCAGCACAAAGGCCCTGGGTTCAACCCCCAACTAAATTAAACTAAACTAAAATACAATATCTTTTAAAAGACACTTAACCGTAGAAGCTGGTGACTGTACCACGCTACTGCAGTCACAGTTCAGGTCCCAGCTGCCATAGCCCTGCTCAGACCGCGTCCTCCTTCTACGGCAACTGCCCCCATTGGGCACCCGAAAGCCCCAGGAAAATAGCTGTGGTTGGAAGAGGCCTCCTGTTTGTTTGTTACTGCATCCCCATGGCCTAAACAATGGCTGGCACACAGTAGGCCGGCACACAATAGGAGCCGACACACAGTGGGCACTCGACACACAGTGGGCACTCGACACACAGTGGGCACTCGCTAAAAACATGATGAGTGAATGAATGAACTTGGGGGGGCAGAGTTAAGGAGCCTCAGACCACAGGGATGTCGGGGACACAGCCTGGATGCGACAGAGCCTGGACCAAGCCTGTGGGTTCTGTCTCCTGGCCCGATGCTGTGTCTCCCAGAGCTCAGAGACTTCCACAGGATGCACGCACCGCTGTCCACCTCCACCCCAGAGCAAGATTAAACACAGAAACAACTCCAAAGTCCCATCCTCAAGGAAGGACAGCAGGGAGGGAGAAGAAAGCAAGCAGGCCTGGCTCCCTCCCTCCCCGCCTGTCCTCCTTCCCTCTGGCCTCCCCTCCTCCTCCTCCCCCAAATCCTTCCCCTGGGAAGCTGAGCTGGGAGCTCTGGGAGGGTCACCTCCCCTCTGCCAAGAACCCGAGGGAGAAGGTTAATTAGATGTTTGCATCCAATTTACGTCTTGTTTGTGAAAGCACCGGTTCAGCAGCAGCCCAGGCGGTGGCCCCTGGCCTCCATCAGGCACCAGAGTTGCTTCACAGCTCCGGCCTGGTGAGCAGGTCCTGGGGGCCCATTATCATTTCATCACGGCTTTTCCCCCTGTAATTACAGAGGGAGAGCCTGCCCTTGCTGGGAAGACCTCCTCCTTCCCTTCCTCCCCCTCCTCATCCCCTCCTCCTCTTCCTCTTCTTCCTCCTCCTTGTCCTTCTTTTCATCCCAGGCTCCCTCCCTAGGATGCGTGCCAAACACTGGCCACCAAGGCTAAATGCCACAGATGCCACCGTGGCCAGATGACAGGTCAGCCGATTTGTCCTCAGAGAGCCCTGGGGGAGATGGGAGGAGAAGATAGGAGGTGGTCAGGAGGACAAAACCCCAAACCCCTGATGCCCCCGATGGTGGGTTCAATCCACCAAACACGCTTCTTCATATAAGAGAGTGTCAGGCAGCACCAAAGCTGGCGAGCGTGAGCAAAAATCACAGAAGAGTACTGGTGACCCCAAGGGGACCACTAGCCCGTGGGAGTTCTGTCTCTCTTGCCCCTTGTTTGTATCCAGGACCTCACACAGCACCTGGCTTCAATTAGGTGCCTCCTAGGTGTTTGTTGAGTGAATAAATGACTGAGTGTCCTTGAGTTTATTCCAAAAGTGCACCTCCAAGTCCCCAGCTCCACTGAGAAAGGCTTTTCTGTAACACGTCTTCTACATGGTCCTCAGCCAAGCTGGCTGTGACCTGTCGGTCATGCTAAGTCCTCCAGGGAAGGCCCACTGGGGACCAGATGGAGCGGTCCACTGTCAGACCAGCCCCCCCACCCCCCAGGTCGTAGCCTGGGCTGAAGAGAGGCCAGCAGGTTTATTAACCTCCTCACCCCAGCCAGCCCATCCTGGGAGAGCTGTGCTTACGGGCACAAATAGGGGCGACAGGTGGAGGAGGAATGTGCCTCCTTTCAGAGGTTTAGGGAGCCCCAGGATGCCTCCTGAGGAGGGGGCTGGAGCCCCCCAGTCTCCAGCTCTCTATTTGGATTCTTCAGGAAAGACCCAGCAGCAGCTACTGCCTCATCACAACAGCATCTCTGTTGTGTTTGCAGATGGGGAAACTGAGGCCCAGAGGGAAGACAGCCTGAGGCCCCCGGCCAGTCACAGTCACGGGGAGATGAGGCTGAGCCTCCTGGCCCATGGCCCGGCTTTTCTGCCTCCTCCCAGCCCTGGCCCGCCCCTCCTTGCTCTGCTGGGGAGAGGGTTGGGGGCAGGGAGACAGAGAGGCCCCTCACCCTGCAGCCTGTGCCTGGGGGAGCCTCCCGGCCCCCCGCTGCTGAGCTGTGAGGCCAGGGAAGAAGACAAATCATCAGGGACAGGGTAGCCTGGGGCTGGCAGGGACCCCGGAGAGGAGGTCAGGGCTGCCCCACCTGGGGTGGGTGCAAGGTGCTGAGGCCGTCCTCCCAAAGTCCAGGCAACAGGGCAGAGAAGCCCAGCCTGCAGGCTCACCTCAGAGGGCAGCCATGTCCTCCCACAGGACCCTGTCCTTGCCATCTCCTTGTCCCTGAGACACAAGACCCAACACTCACCCCTAAAGAAGGAGAGGTTTATGTTTTTGGTCCATGTTTCAGTCCATCATTGGCTGAGCCCCAAGGCGGGAGGGCAGAGGTCCTGGCGGAAGAAAGTGGCTCACAGCATGGGGAGCAGGAAGCAGGTGGTGAAGGGGTAGCCAGGAAGGGACGTCACTCTTCCAGGTCACGCCCACGGCGACCTGCTGCTTGTGACCAGGCCCTCATAATCCAGGCACCTCCCGAAAGTCCCGTCTCTTGGTGATATTTTAGATGCAAATTGTAAAGGACCCCCAGGATCCCCAGTCCCTGCCCTGAGGCTCCTCTCCAGAGACCAGGCGGGTTGGGCAGGGGGCTGGAGCTGCTCGGAGAGTCAGGCCTCTCCCACCTGAAGCCCCTGTCTAGGGCCTCAGAAGATCAGGAAACCTCTGCAGCGAGAAGGAAGAGGGCTGCACTGATTGCTTTTCACGTCACTGCAATAGCAGGACTATGTACAGGAGACTGAAGCCCAAGTCGCAGTGAGCGCTGACAACTTCCCCTCTGCAGGGTGGATCCTGACAAAGGGGCTTGCCCTGGACCCTGGGAAGTCTCAATACAGGAAATCACCACATGGGCCAGGGCACTTTGTTACTTTTTTTTTTTTTTTTTTTTTTTTTTTAGTGGAACTAGGGATTGAACTCAGGCCCTTGTGCTTGCCAGGGAAGCACTTATTCTACCGAGCCATCTCTCCAGCCCCCAAGGGAGCTTTATTTACTCTTCTCTCTGCCCTGGTGTTCGCTAAGCGCAGTCAGGCGCTGTGCTAGGTGCTGAGGACAAGGCCCACCCCTCACAGAGCTCACAGCCTCCTGGGGGACGTGTTCTGTGGGATCAGAGGAAAGAACATGAACTTCATCCCCCTCTTTACTGGGAGAGAAGGGGACCCCGCAAGTGCCTCCCGACAGCTGTGGGGAGCTAAAGGGTATAGATAAAAGTCGCCCCCCCAACCTTGGGCCATATTATCTGGAAATAGGATCTACAGGAAAACTAAGTAAAAACGAGTTCTTTCTAGGGGGCCCTTTCTAAGGACACCAACATGAGTGGTGTCCCTAGAAAAAGGGGATGCTGGGACACAGAGACAGAGCTGCACAGAAGGGAGGTGAGGTCACAAGGACCCCAGCAGGACACTGGAAGCCAGAAGTCTGAATGAAGCCTAAAGCAGAAAGCAGCGGGGAAGGCTTGGCCTCCAGCGCTACTCTGCAGCCAAGGCTGTGTGAGCTTGAGCCACTTCCTCCCTCTCTCTGTGCCTCCGTTTCCCCATCTAAACGTGGACAGACTAGCCCCTGCTAGACCGTACAGGGCTGCCCCGAAAGTTAAGTTCTCAGTGTGCCTGACAGAGCCGCCCTCTTACAGGTACATATCCTGTCGCCCACGATAAGCCTGTGAACTTTTAATTTGTCTGTTAGAGAAAGAAAAGAAGCTGAGGTCGCCTCACACAGCCCCGCCTGGCTCCTGGCAGGCACGGAAGGGGTGAGCATGAAACAGACAAAGTAAAGAGAACTGGAACCGGCGTCCCGCCAGGTGGGCCGTGTGCACAGACGGCCCCCGTGGTCCCCGTGCTGTGGTACCGTGGCACAGGACAGCGCATGCCACTTTAGAGCAGCCTCCGGGTGACGCGGGGGCAGTGGCAAGGGCACATTCCGCAGTGGGGTGGGAGGAGCCACAGATCAGACCTTCCTGGCCTGGGGGTCCGCTGCTGACCTCAGTGAGGCAAAGGACAGATGGTGACAAAGGGCTTGGCGTGTTTATTGGGCCCCTGCCACCCAGTGCTTTGGGAGAGGAGCAGGTTGGAGATCAATAGGAAGCAGGAGAGGGAGTGGTTGAAAATGGCTTAGTGGGGAGGGGATTAAAGGGGACGGGATGGGAGGAGGTGGGGACATTGCTGCTTCATACAGAGAAAGCCTGCTGGCTGGCTGTGGAGGCAAGCAGAGGTGGCTCTTAGGCCCTGGGTACATCTGATGCCTAGCTCAGTCTCCCAGGAGGACGACCCTAGCCCTGGAACCTGCCATGGATGTCACAAGGTTTGGGGCATGTGGACAGCCTGGGGTCTCTACCTGGGGTGGCCAGGTAGACCTATGTAGGCGCCTGCCTGGCCCAGGTGGGTGGCTTGGCACCTGACCAGGGATCACAAAGGCCCTGCCCCATGCCCAAGGTCTTGGCACACACAGGCGAGCTGAGCCATCCAGTACCCAGGGTTACACAGCCACCTTCACTGGTCTCCTGGGCCTCTGTGGCCAATGACTGCCAGCCCGGTGGTTTAGAGCGGCACATGCGGGTGACCCTGCAGGTCAGGTCTGAGTCTATCCTGGTGCTCTCAGCAGCAGGGCTGTGTCTCTTCTGCGGTCTCTGAGGACACCCACTCCCTGCCCTTCTGGCTCCCAGAGACGCCCACATTCCTGGGCCCACAGCCCCTTCCTCCACCCCAACCCAGCAATAACCACTTCTGCTCTTGCTCCTTGCTCTTTGCTTCCCCCGCCCTTCTCTGTGTCTGCCTCTGGCCCTCCAGCCTCCTCAACAGGAGGTCTTGGGCTCCCCTCCCCCACCTCATATTCTTGAACAGCAGCCCTCTGCACAGGCCCTTTCACTACAGGAGGTAACAGATTCCCAGGCTCCAACAGGTAGGGAGTGGACCCATTCAAGTAGGCCTACTGAGACCAACTCGAACCACAAGGGCTCCCCGTGAGGCAGGGCCCCTCTCCCCTCCTTCACCCCTTTGATAGATAAGACAGCTCAAGCTCTGAAAGGTCACCAACTCATCCAAGACCCTCCTCCCAGGAGAGAGACTCTCCCTTTCGCTGGCCTTGAATTGGGAGGATGAGCACCAGCTGTATCTGAAGTGGGACGCCTGTGACATTTCAGTTCAGGAGCTAACAATTCGCATTTTCTGGAGTGAGCCAGTCAAGACTGCTTGAAGCCAAGAGCGGTGTGGTGCACATGGAGGTCATCTACGAAAAGGACCATGCTCCCAAAGGGCAGAGATGGTACATGGTCAAGCTTTCAATAGACCTGATCACTCCATAAATAAGCAGTGAACAGCTGCTTTGTGTCAGGCAGTGCCCTAAGAGAGAGTAAAATCTCCAGCTTTGCCACCCCTGCCAGCTCTCTCCTAGCAGCACACCTGCAGAGAAAGAGTAGTGCTGGATGACGCAGGAAGGAATGGGCATGGCAGTTCCAATAAAACTTTATTTATAAACATAAGCTAGGAATGGGCATAGCTGTATTCCAATAAAACTTTATTTATAAACACTGGCTGGGAACAAGCATGGCTGTGTTCCAGTAAAACTTTATTTATAAACACAAACAGAATAGGCATGGCTATGTTCCAATAAAACTTTATTTAGAGATTAGGAATAGATTTGTCCAGCAGCTAGGATGCTCTGAGGCTGTTCAAGGTGATAAAAGCTCAACCATGAAAAAGCCAACCCAAGCCCCAGCTCCCAGAGCTTCATCCAAAGAAGGGATGCAGGGACCGGGGAGATGGCTCAGTAGAATAAGTGCTTCCCTGGCAAGCGCAAGGGCCTGAGTTCAACCCCCCATTGGCGGGGGTAGGGGGTACAGGAAATAAACAAATAAGCAACAAATGATGCAATAAGGTGAGAAGTCTCACAGAGAAGGACAGAGCCCCCAGGAAAGCCAGGGAGCTCATGTGCAGGCAATGCCTGGGGCAACCATTTAGATGGGGACCATGCCTAGGGAGTTTGTTGACCAACAGGACACCAGGAGAGCTGGTGCTCAGCAGGGAGAGGACAGAGGCTGGGCAGGAGGCCAGAGGAGCTTGTACTTCCGCCTGACGGGAGGGACCTGAAGGTTTGGGATGAGGCGTGACAGCATCTGGCTTATGCTTTGAAAGAGGCCTCGGCTGCCAGGTGCAGGATGGATGGGAGCAGGGCCACAGGGGTGCCATGGCCAGCTGAGAGGCCCAAGCCTGCAGCTGGCCAGCAGAGCAGCAGTGGGAGGTGGGAGGTGGCCAGACTCAGGATCAATGTTCAAGGGCGAGCTGACAGGAAGGCCTGGCGGGCCAGCCTGACCGGGGCACTTTCCACCACCTTTCAGGCGGCCTCTGCCCACCCCCACCACAAGGAAAATAGCTGTCAAGGTTTCTCTCTTCTGAGAATGGAAAAAAGCCAACAATCTATTAACTCATCAATACAGAGCCCCGCCAATCTGTCCATCACAGGCCCCCGTCGATAACTCCATCTCAGGGCTGACAAGGCAGGAGACCAGAGGGAAAATGAAATATTTATAATTTCTTAAGGGACGAGGCCCTTCCCCAAGGTGATGCTTTTGGGTCCAAGTACATTAAGATTTCCATCACAGGACAAGTGGCCTCGCTCCTGCTGTCATCTTGGCAGGGACCCAACAAAGAGAAGGAAACCCTAAAAGACACCTTTGGGCTCAATTCTTCTGTTTTGAACCTAGACCTTGGCATCAGACTCAGATTTTGATCACTCACTGGCTGTGTGACCAAGGGCAAATGGCTTAACCTCTCTGAGTTTCAGCTTCCCATCTACAAATCAGGAACAGCACTAGTCCAATCTCATAAAGTTCCTAGGAAGATAAAGCAAGAGGACGTACGTGACGCTCTTAGTACCATGGACCTGCACCTCAGGAGGGAAATCCCTCCAGCCGCATCTGCTGGGGATTCACTTGGTCTGTGTGCTGAGGGTACATATGATCCAGCCATAGGAAGGACACAGCAGCAGGAAAAAGGGCCTGGGCGTGGGTCCTGAAGGGGCGCTGCGAAGCCACAGAAGGAAGAGCTGACGGATGGGGCCCCTTTCCGGCCCGCCCCCTGTGGGCTCTGAGTTCAGGCCAGAGCACAGGACGAGGGACAGCGCAGCATGGGAGAAGACAGATGGAGCCTGGTCCTTCTGAGTAGTGAAGGTGCCCTGCAGGACAGAGGGACATTTCCCCCCTGTATGCTGGCCCTGCACCCAGCTACTTATTTGCCTCAATTCCCGCTCTAAGCTTTATTGTGCACCTAGGTAAATCTCCCCTTTGCATTTCGTTGCATGACTCTTTCCCCCTTGTTCCTGTATTAGTCAGCGACTGCTGTCATAATGCTGCATAATGAAACAACTTCGCAATCCCACAGGCTTCATACAGGAAACGCATTTGCCACGCATGTCCACTGGCTCCTTATGGTTTGCTAATCCTGGCCTGGCTCCATTGGGCGGCTTGGCGGCCTGGCTTCACAGCTCCTGAAGAACACAGGTCAGCTCCGAGGGCCCCAAATACCTGAGGTGTGAGTTTATCATGGAGAATTGTAAACACACAGAACAGCAAGGCAACCCCCCCACACCGTCACACACACTAACGCCTCTTCGTGGGTCATGTCCTTTAGCACTGCATTGGCTGAAAGGAATCAACTGATCAAGTCCAAAGCCAAGGGGTAAGGAAGCCCTTTCTGCCCACTGTGAAGCATGGTAAAGACAGTGAAGCATCATTCTGTGTTTTTGTTTGTTTGTTTGTTTTGTTTTGTTTTTCTTTTTACAGAACCAGGCATTGAACCCTTGCACTTGCCAGGGAAGCACTTATTCTACTGAGCCATCTCCCCAGCCCAAAGCATCATTCTTATAAGGAGGGAGAAAAACGCTGGAGAGTGCTCAGTGTCCAGCCCACCACAGCACCCTGTGCACAGCTGCGTTCTCCTCCTCACCACCGGCACCTGCTTTCATGAACATCAGATAGATTCACAGATGATTGACAGACAGACCAACAGACGACGGGGCAATGCCAGATGGACTGATGGGTGGATGCATGCATGCGTGCATGGATATGTAAGTGTACTTCATTTATATTTTACTATTTAAAACAAAATATTAAACCACCTTTCCTGAGGCTAAGCTATATGCAATGCAGTGATGCACCCGTTGTAAGGAAACAATTTGATATATGTTGATAAATATCTACATTTGGTCTGGCCAAATAGCTCAGCAGATTAAAGCTCCTGCATGCAAGAGCAGGGGCCAGGGGTTTGATCCCCGGACCTGCTGTGCCGGCCCCACCCCTGGGGCATGCTGAGATAGCAATCAGGACTGGGCATGGTGGCTCGCACCTGTAATCCCAGCTCTTAGAAGGCTGTAAACAGGAGAATCCCTACAAGTCCAATCTAGTAGTCAGACCGTGAACATCTTGTGGACCCTTCCCTAAAATACAAGTAAATAAATATCTACATTTTGGTGACCTCCACAATCAGGATTCAGAATGTTTCCAAGGTGCAAAAAAAAAAAAAAAATTCCTTGTCTCTTCAGAGCCCCCCGCCCCGGCAGCCATGGCTCGCTGCTGCCCCTCCAGCTCGGTTTCACCTGCTGCCACCTTCTGTGGCTGAGTCTTGCCACATATCCTCCTGTGTTCCGGCTTCCTTCCCTTAGCGCAGTGCTGCTGGCCTAAATCTACACTTAGTTCCTGTTCTTTATGCAGTTGTAATCCCCCATGTACATGTGTGGACCACAGTTTACTAATCCATGCAGCATTGCTTCTTCATTCATACAAAGGACAGGGTGGCACATCTCCTCATCTGTTTCTTTCTTCCTGTAGGATTCTCGTGGCCACTACACAGTCTTTCTTCTGCACCGTGAGTGAGCACATGCCCCACCCCCTCGTCTTTTGCATCCCCTCACCTGAGGATGGACAGTCTGCCTGTCTGCTAGCACAGACAGCCTCATGTGTGGTTCTGTGTCTGTGAGACTCTCTCTCTCTGGCATTGATGCCCAAGAACTGGGTGTCCAGGCATGGTGCATGCAAATATTTATTTCCTAAAATACTCTCCGCCATTAAAACTCCCACAGGAGAATGCGCTAGGAGGGTCGTTTCCTTACATCCTCAGCCCTCAGGGTCCCCACTTCCTGGTTTCCAGCAGTTATGTAGACACACACTAGTAAATCATGGGACTTTCCTATGCATGTCTCACTAATGATTCTTTTTATTCTTTGGTACTGGAATTCAAACCCAGGACCACTCACATGCCAGGCAGGCGCTGCCACTAACAATTTTTTTCTTGTGTTTTCTTGTCCAGATTTGCACACAGGGTTGTAAGTTGGGCAGCTTCCTTTTGTCAATTTTAGTTTTTAGAGCAGCTCGAAGGACACAAAAGCATTCTGCGCCTTAACATTCATAGAAAGAAAAAATTCACAGAACTCACCAGTAAGACGAGCCAGGCATGGTGCCTTTTGCAGCAGGCAAAGCATGCACACATGGATGTATCACATTTTGCTCTGTTTCTGGGGAAGCTAGCCCACCTTCTGTGCCACCTGCTGCTGCCAGGAGCCAGGCCACTGATTGGGGGGGGCAGTCACTGAGCAAATGCAGGTTGTGGGAGGCTGTGGGAGGCGGATGTACTGGGAGAAGCAGGCTGACATCAGAGCCGAGGGACCTGGGGACAAACCCAGAGCAGACACGCTGAGCATGTGTGCATGCACACTCCTTGTCTGTGTGTGCCCAGCCAGGCACTGTCGCAGGCTGTGTCACACACTCGGGCTCTGCACCCAATGTTGCATCAATGGCGTGTAAGGTACACATACGTTAATGTGTCCCCACGCGCACACACCTCCGACCTGAGTGTGCAAGCTCTGTGCAGCGTGCGGTGTGCATCCTAGCTGCTGTCATCTCCATAACCTGAATGTCACACTGTGCTGAGGGCATGTGTGTCTACTGGGTCGCCAGTAAAGATCCTGCACACACTCGCGCACACGTGTGTGTCTGAAAGGGGGTGTAGCGCATAGCATCTTGTTGCATAGACCAAGTAGCTCATTCTGTGAGTTTATTTGTTAAAACCTACGCACCAATTGTGTTTGTGTGCACACGCGTGCAGGCGTGCATGCGTGGGCGGAAGGGTGTACCCACCCCCGAGTCTGCCTCCGCAGATGCTGCACACGGTGCTTCTTGCAGGTCGGCGTCTGTCTCCTCTCCCACGCAGCCTCCCCCGCCTCTTCCCTAAGCCTGTTTGTAAAGACACCGGCATAATGTGGCCTCGTGTGTGAATGTGTGTGTGTGTGTGTGTGTGTGTGTGTGTGTTTGCCTTTTATTTTGCTCACTGTTCTGTGACAACAGAATGCTTTCCTCGCTTACCTCCTCTTCCACAGTGCAGTCCTTTGGGGATATCAAGGGCAAGCCAGAGAAGGGTTACCTGGAGAAAAGGGTTGCTAGGCAACCAAACACCCACCACCCCCGAGCACCACCAACCCAAAACTCCGTTCCAGGCCTGCAACCAGATTAGCATATTAATGAGGCTGTAATTTCCCCCGAATTGTCTGCTCGCGCACACTCAACTCACAGCACACTGGCCCAGGAGTTTGCTATGCAAATAAACTGCTTTTACAGACTGCGACTTAATTAACTCATCAAGTTCATCCTCCTAACAGAAAAGGCAGACGAACTACAGATTAATGAACCTGTGTTTGCTCGAGCTCCTCTCTCCCCTGCCACAGCAAGCCGCCTTTCTCTTTTTATGGCCCGTTTCTTTTCCTTCTCCCACTAACCTGGGAGGCTCCAGAAAGCCACCTGGGGTTCCCCTCGTCTTCCGCCACCCCACCTTCCCTGCCTCTCTTCTCTTCCCCCCACCACGCTTGTAGCCTGAGTTTCCAAGCCCCTTGCCGGGGGTCCCTCGTCTGCAACCTGCTCAGGCAGGCTGGTGGAGGAGCGGCGCCTTGGAAATGGGACGCTGTTCCTTTAACAAGAGGAGCGCGCAGCCTTTATTTTTGACACAGGATTCCTAGTTTAGCCTCAGCCCTGATATTCAATCAGCTGAACACAGAGTCTGGAAGAAGAGGCGGCACTCTCCCTGCCAGCGTGTTAATTAGAAACGCCAGCCCTCGCGGCCGCCCACACTAATCAACGTCCTCCAGCCCTAGTGGAAGGACGCATGCCCAGGAGGGGTCCCTGCACCTCCCGGGGGGAGGGGGCGCGAGCCATGCCCCGTGCACAAAGCTCCTCGGGGGGCAGCTGCTTTGAACGCTGGACCGCTTCTCCTTAAATCTCTTTCTTCTTCCTAGGTTCCTTCCTCGCTGAGATCTGGGGCAGCCTACTCCTGGAAGCCACCTCGGATTTGTTGAAATTCAGTCCACCCTAGAATGGGGCCCTGCACTGGAATATGGAGACTCTTGTCCCTGAGCCCTGGCCGCCCCATGGGAAGACTTGACATGGCAGTGCCCCAGATGGGCTGCTGAATGCCCCCCTGCCCTGTCCTTGGCCCTCCCCACGCAATTCAGGCCCCACCCTGCTGCTGAAAGCCTCACACCGTGCCTGCCTGCTGTCTTATCTTCTTCCAGCCAGCCTTCATAGGGTTAGTTAGCAGAGAGCAGAAGCCGGGCATCCCTGCCCAAAGGCCTTCCGCGGCGCCCTGCATGCAACCCTCAGGACCAAGTCCAGCATAGCCGTCCATGATGCAACACTGTGAACCTCCTTGGGTTCTCCCACAAGCGAACATCTGAGGCTGGGAAATCTGAGGGGAGGAAGCTCCTGAGCCTCGCTTGAAGACGCAGAGGCCGGGCCCTGGCTGCGGAGGCTGTGCGCCCCTGAGCGCTGCTGGGCTAGGCCGTGGCCAGGGCAGTGGTGACCAGCCTCCCTGGGCTCCCGGGCCCGCGCCCCACCCCCACCCCTGTCTGCGCACAGCGCTGGTAGCTGACCCCACCAGTGGCTTTCCGTCACTTGTGTTTTGTGGTATTGGATACGGAATGGATGGCGTCTGAATGCGAGGCAAGTGCTCTGCCCAAGAACTGCATTCCCAGGCCAGAGTCTGGGTATTTTTAACTGTTCTGCAAAACCAAGAGCTACTGGGAAATTCAAAATAAGAATTTGACTCTCCCCAGTGGTTGCTCTTAGGTGGATTAATGATCTTTCACATACATGAAGAAGTCTTTGAGCTCTGGAGTTCAACTACCCCTCGGTTTGGCAGCTATCCCCCCATCTCACCATCCACATACGAAGTGACATTGGCCGAGTGACTTTCCCTTTATGTGCCTTAGTTTTCCCCTAGGAGAAAAGGAAGCCATGATAGTACTTACTTTATAGGAATGGAACAAAGATTTCATTTTCAGTGCTAGAGATTGAACTCAGCGCCTTTGTACTGAGCTACATTCCCAGCCTCCTTTTTGTTGTTGTTGTTGTTGTTTTGTTTGTTTGTTTGGTTGGTTGGCTGATGGGTGGGTGGGTTGGTGGGTTGGTTTTTTTATGAGGCAGGGTCTCATAAGTCACTAAGTCATCCAGTCTGTGCTTGAACTCTTGATCCTCTTGCCTCAGCCTCCTTGACTGCTGGGATGACAAGTGGACACCACCACTCTTGGCTGAAATAAGATCTTAAAGTATCATAGAAAGTACATGAAACACTGCCAAGGGGTCAGGTTTGGCTGGCAACGCCTCCTTCCCTGCCCCTCTGAGACCCAGGGCCACCTTGCCCTCTGGCCCTGGGTGCTGGCTGTGACTTTACTCTGAACTCAGTTCCTGAGAGTAGGTGCTCAGCCAGGGCACGTTGACTTGGCTCGAGTTTAAATGAAATATGCCCTGCTCTTGAGATACTGGGAAGCAGCCTTCCCAGATGCAGGCGGTGCTCGCATGCAGACACCCAGCAGATGTGCAGACTCACATGGCGATAGATGGACACACACGTGCAAGCCGTGAGACACACACACTCAGGCACATATAAGACACAGCCCTCTCACAAAGACAAACACAAACACACATACAAAGGCACCAGATGCAGAGTCGCACATACACGCACACACACAGACCCACACACCCAGAGGGACACATAGCATTCTCTCTCTCTCTCTCTCTCTCTCTTACACACACACACACACACACGCGCGCGCACACAATGCTGGCCCGTTTTGTTTGTTCTTGTATCAGAATCAGAGGCAACGGTGCTGGCCACAGCTGCCTCCCCGGCTCTGCAACAGCCTGCATTTATTTGAAGAGTGTCAGGAGGTCATTCCTCAGCTAAATAGTGTCATTGCCGTTGCTGCCAGCTCCGCCCAGGCCCTCGCCCACCGTCCATTCATCACACTGTATCTCCAGCCCCAGGGCCTCCGCCTGCCTGCTACGCCCCAGCAGTGCTGCACAGAGCAGGGCTGCCTGTCTCGCCAACCTCCAAAACGGTTCACCCACCTTTCAGAACAGACAGAGGTTCAGAGAGGAGGATGACTTTTATGTTCATTCCCACCCCCACATTCATTCAAGATTAGATAGAACCTCTTGAAATCACCCACATCAGCAGATTCAGAGTGTGTCTCCTGGACCTGGCAAGGGGCAAGGCCTGAGGATGCAGGATATCCCTCGCTCACACTCTGCAAGGTCTATTGACTCGCACACACATGAATCCCAGCATGGAAGACTGCCAGGAGACACAGAGCCCCAGTAGGGGTTTGGGGGGCACGGGACACAGGTGTGCAGGAGACTGGAGAGATTCGGGGGGGCACATGCACACAGGCCAAGTGACAAGAGGGGCAAAGCTCAAGGCCACCTGGGGCCTGTGGGGCTCAGATAGCGGGGGCAGCAGGTGCAAAGGGCCAGAGGCAGGAGCCGGCAGTACTGTACACACAGCAGCGAGTGGCCCAAGGAGAGGAGGCAGGAGGGGAGGATGGTGTACAGGGTGTGGGGCAGAGAGGGCCCAGGGCTGCCTGAAGCTGGATTCTAACTCCATCCCTAGCCCGGTCCCCAAAGTCCTCCCTAAAGGAGTGGAGGCAGGGACACAGGCTCAGACCACGAGGAGAAGTGCTGAGTCTTGCAGCTCCCTCCTCTCCATAACCAGAAACTGCAGCTGCCCTGGGGAAAGAATGAGGAGGGGAAGAAGGAGCTAGGCTAGCCCAAGGGGTGACCTGAGGAGTGCTCCTGTCTGAAGATTCTAGGGGCTTGATGTTTAGCAGAACCACCGGGAAACAGTTCTAAGAGCAAATTCCAGCCAGACATGATGGTGTACACCATCATGCAGCCACTTGGGAGGCTGAAGCAGGAGGGTTGCAAGTTTAGGGCCAGCCTGGGCCATTAGGAAGATCCTGTCTCAAAATTATATATATATATATATATATATATATATATATATATATATATATATATATAATTATATATTATAAAATATATTATATATAATATAATATAAAATATATTATATATTATATATTATATATTATAAAAATATATTATATATATAATATATTATATATATTATAAATATATATATATATATATATATATATATATATATATATATATATCCGGAGAGGTAGCTCAGTGCTCCCTGTCTGGGGTGTTTTAACTTTCCCGGTGCTGAAACACAGCACTCACAGTGTGAAGGAGGAGAGGGCAGATATAGGCCACAGTTCCAGGAGATCCAGTCCACGGCCAGCCACTCCACGGCACAACCACTGTGGCCGCAGCGTGTGGCGGAGCAAAGCTGCTTATTCATGGGGACCAGTTCCAGAGGGGAGCAGCGGGTTCCCGGGAGGGCCCCACGGGACCTAGCTCAAGTCCCCTCTGCTGGCTCTCAGTTGGAGCGCCTCCTTTCCTGTTAGACATTCCTTGCCTATCTCCTGTCCTTTCTTACCTGCTCCAAGAGGTGGCAGGACTGGCCCTCCATGGTTACCAAGTCTGCCTCCCCACAGCTCCTACCTGACCTGCCTGTGTCCACGCTCACCCGTGTGGCCTCTAACAAGAACACTCTCCCTCCCATCTGCCCACCGCTGGCTGCTTGGTGCCACTCTGGCCTCAGCTTAAGCATCACCTCGTGGGACGTAAATCTGAAGAAGTCCCCCCATAACACAGTCACTGCTCCTCGGAAGGTTTCACTGCACAGTTTCTCTTACCTGTGATCAACCGTGGTCTGAAAAATATGGGACAGAAAGTTCTAGAAACAAGCAACCCATCTTTTCAGTCGTGTCCCCTTCTGAGGAGCACAGTGGAATCTCCCACTATTCAGCCCAGGCTGCAGTACACTAAGACCCTGAGAGAGCTTGGGGGGCGGGAGGCTACGCACACAATTTTTGTTCTTTCTTTTTAGGAAAATAATCAGTGCTATTTGGCTGCAGCTGAAGTGTTTCTCAGCTTCGTGAGAGAGTTTCCACTGACTCACCCTGGGCATCACTCACTCCCTGCCTCCTCCTCCTCCTCCTTTTCCTCCTCCTCTTCTTCCTCTTTCTCCTTCTCCTTGACCTCATTCACTAGCCGGAGTCAAAGCATCCCACACAATGGAATAATTCCTCATATAACTTTCATTACAGCACTTTATGAGAGCTCGGTGCTGATTTCACCCGGGGTATCACTGATAATTGTACCATGCCTGGGTAGGTGCAAGAGGAGACCCAGGACACACAGAGTTTAGACGCAGGCACTGACCAGGGTTCTGGAATTCATGACCTTGGGTAAGGGGGGTTGACACTGTAATCTGAGAGGACTGGCTTGGAGTCCCTTCTCTCAACGTGAGATGACCTGATTCCTATTTCATTCTGTCTCCCTGACTAGCATGTGATCCAAGAGCCAGAGTTTCATCTGTTTGCTACAGCGGCCTCACTGCCAGCCAGGGCCTGGCCCCTAGAACATGCTCAGTGAACATCGACTGCTCCAGCGAACAACTAGGGCTGGGTTTTCGGCACGGGACACTCTGATACTGATACGTCCAGGCTTCAGGATAGAACCCCGGTCTGGCTGGCTCTCAGTCAGAGCGCCTCCTTTCCCATTAGGCATTCCTTGCCTATCTCCTGCCCTTTCTTACGTGCTCGCTCCAAGAGGTGGCAGGACTGACCCTCCGCGGTTACCAAGTCTGCCTCCCCACAGCTCCTACCTGATCTGCCTGTGTCCATGCTCACCAGGTCTATCCAGAAGGTCACAGTGCACCTGTGGATGACAAGCCACCCAACCAATGGAGCACAGCATTCTACAAAAGACAGAGGGCAATATCTCTGCCCCTGACAACATATCCGTCATTGTCACCAGAGGAGCTCCTACCCTCACCACCCAGGAATCTACTGGAGGGGCCTCCCCAAACAACCTGTCCCGACCCAAGCCAGCTTTTGCCACTTTCCACCAAGCCTTCGAGAGGTGGCCTCGGCTTTGGGGTTTAAGCAGCTGAAAGGGAGACACAGCAGGCCTCAGAAGCCACCGCACAGGTGACAGGTGTCATGGTTGGAGAAAGGGCAGCCAGCGTTCCTCTAGCCGCCAGCGTCCCTACAGCGACCTTCCCCGGCTGAACCACCCCAACGCCAGGGAGAAGCAAGCTTCTGGGGGCACCCCATAGTTTGGCCCCTAGATAGAGGAAGGTGGTAGGCAAATGGCATGGAGCAGGAGAAGACCCCAACACCCTTTCCAGTGTCCTCAGCACATGCTTGGCATACAGCTGGGGCTCTGCGGATACCTGATGAATGAGCAGCACTCAATCCAGCCTGGGCGAGTGACCCTGCATTTTTCTGCCTTTCAATTTTGTTCTGAGCCCCCTCTTCTCCTTGGAACGTGCTCCGCTTCCTCCCTGGGTCAGACCTCCATCCTTCGAGCACAGCTCAGAACCAATTCTCCTTTGTGCAGGATGAAAGCTGCCAGACACAAAGGCATCTATATGTATGATTCCATTCATATCAAACTTTAGGCCCCACAAACCCATCTTCAGGGACAGAAGGCAGATCAGCAGTTGCCTGGGGTGGGGGTGTCAGGGAGGAGGCAGAGAGAGAGAGAGTAAGAGACGCCAAGTGTGCTCACGATCTTCACAGGGGGCACACATATGTCAAACTGTGTATTTTAAATACATGCAGTGTATCTGTACCAATTGTACCTCGATAAAGCCAGGCCAATTAAAAAACTAATCCCCCAAAAGTCTGAACAATCCTCCCACCTTTAAAAAGGTCTATATCTCCGGTTGCTGGCACATTTGCATTCCTGTTTGTAGTCACTGTTCCCTGTTTATTGAGTAACTACTACAAGCAAGACTCGGGAGGGAAAAGAGTAAAGATCGCTGGTGGTGGAGACATGGGAGTCTGGGAACAGCCCAGTTCATGGAGGAAGGAGGCAGAGAAGAGGGCAGATTGAAAACTCTTTCCTGAGATGGCTCAGTAGAATAAGCGCTTGCCTGGCAAGCTCAAGGGTCTGAGTTCAACCCCCAGTTCTGCCAAAAAAAAAAAAAAAGGAAACCCTTCCCTGCTTGGCACTGTGTTGCAACAGCCCCAGGGCTCCCTGGAAGCCCGGGTACATGAGAATGGCTCAGTCAGTCGTGATCTGTGGGCGTGAGGGGGTTGGTCGGCTGCGATGTGACTGTGGACTGGAAAAGCAGGATGCCAGCAGAATTTCCTGCAGGAAGTAGCTTTGGCAGGGACCAGGACACAGCCACAAGTAGGTTTAAGCTGAGAGTTGAGCGGTGCATGGGGTTGGGGTGGTGGATTCCAGATGCCGGAGGGAGGCTTCGTGGACATCCACACAGGGAGACACAGGTGAAGGGAGATGGGTCTACAGTGGCTGATACATCGTGTTAACTTGAGAAGTTTAGATGTTTCATTAAGCAACTCAGGAGTGAGCCGGGGTTCTTAATTTGTAAACATCTTCATCCTGTGCAAGAGGAGGGTTACAGACATTGTGTAACTCTACACCCCTCCAGAGGGCGTTGGGAACCCACCCTAGGGCATGGAGGGCCTGCCCTGCATGACTCAGCACTTAGAGACTATAGAAAGGGGACTGAAGAAGGATGGTTCATGCCACTTCCTCAGAGGAGCTCTGGTCTTCCAAGTCATCGTGGAAGGAAGGGAGAGGGGATTGCAAGAAGCAGAAGCTGCATCTCTTCCCTCTGTTTTGTTGTTTTCTGCCACCAGGAACCACTGCCTTCTGCCATGTGCTCCTCTGCCTTGGAGCCAGACGAGAATGGACTGAAACCTCCACTAACTGCGAGTGAATAAACCTTTCTTTCCTTTATTTTGGGTGTCAAATATTTTGTCCCAGCAACAATTAAAAAGTAACCGAGATAGGGTCACATGGTGCTGATTCCTTAGAGGGGTCTGAGGTCCCTGGGGATCTGCCCAGTGGACAGTTGGGTAAATGGAACTGACGTCCAGGGGCCAGTTGCCATAGTCTCCCCATTACTGTGAGCTCTGTGGAGACAGGACTGAGGTGCCCTCACATCCACCACGTGGAAGAGGTTCATCAGCTCAGGGCAATGCCACAAGCTGGCGATGGGACGGGAGGAGGGGCCGGAGTGGATGCTGCCCGCCCAGGATGGATCAGCCTCTGTGGTCCCTGCTGGCTCTCAGAGAGGGCGGGGTGAAGGAGCAAGCTGCACTGGGGCCTGTCTTGCCCTGCGTCTCTCCCTCCCGCTCTGACAGCTCCCTGGGGCAGAGCCCAGGCTGGCCTGACTGAGTCTTGGTTGGTGGGAGTGGGCCTGGCACACACAGTGCCCTGGGTTTGGTCCCCAGCACCATGATGGGAAAGGGAAAGGGAGCAGAAGGGAGGAAAAGAAGGGGGTTTCCCTGTCTTCTTGGTCCAAGCCCCAGGAGAGGAAAGAACAGAAAACAACCCAGAGGCCAGCTCCACCAAGCCATCCTGGTGGCACTCCTTGCTCCCATTTCCAGAGTGGAGCCGGCCTCTGGAGGCCCTTCCTTGACGATCGGTTTGTTATCATTCACAAAGAAACAACTCTGCCCCTCGTGTCCTCATGTCCTCGTACCCCAGATGAAGGACAAAGCCCTCTAGGAAACACTGGCCAACCGATACTAGATCCCCACTAGGTTGGGGACATACAGTTCGCAATGCACAGATTGAGGGATGGGACAGAGAGGTACAACAACTTTCCTGAGGTCACATAGGAAACTCGCAGGCAGAAGCAGGCCTTCTTATGCTGGGGTGGCCAGCTCCGATCCTGGCCATTGGTCTATCCACTGACCTTGTCCAAATTTGCCTCCAGGAACAATGACAGACTGGGTGAGAAGAGCCACAGAGGATGTGGACGAGGAATGGGATTCGTTGACAGTTTCACAGGCAGGAAGTGAGAGTTCTGTACTTCTTACAGAGCAGCAACCAGGTTCCCACCAGCTGCACTTCTGATGTCTCCGGGGGGTGTGGCCGATCACTCACCACTCTATTTACCCACCCCTGCAGCCTGGAACTGCAAGCCCCTGTCCTCAGAGCACTCTGCATCCTTTCCTGTGTCACGCATTATCAGCCCCACTGAACTCTGAGGCAGAAGTGGTCCCAGGCCAGTTCCTGCTCCCTACCCTCTCGCACGGCCCTGAGGCTCCGTAAATATCCACTGATTCATTTTGATTCTTCGAAACAGGGAAGATGCAAGCCATTCCCTGAGAAAGGCCTCAAGCTCTGGCCAGCTCTCTGGGCTCCAGTGTGTCCATCCCTGCCTTCTGTGCCTCTGCTTGGGAAGCACCAAGCGGCCACCTGCTCCAGGACTCAAGGGTGATGTCAGAAGGAAGGGCTTAAGGTCTGGGCAATTGGAATTCCCACCAGAGAGCCAGGCCCAGTGGTGCACACCTGTAATCCCAGCACTCTGGAGGCTGAGGCAGGAGGATCTCTTTCAGTTCCAGGCCCCTGTGAGCTCTCAAAAATAAAAAATGTTCAGCACAAATAAACGCACCTCCATCAGGCCCATAAAACCCACTATCTCTACCTCACAGAGATACTCCTGGAGCAGCAGAGTGACCTCTCTCCAGTCACACAAAGGGTGACTGAGCCAGGCAATTTGAGTTGGACCAAATGGAACCATTTCTGTGAGAAGAGAGTTGGCACGCTGGCATCAGAAAGCTCTAGGTCCTGCCTTTTTTGTTTCCTTTGGAAATTGACCATTTTGTTAGGGCTGGCCAGATAGCTCGGCAGACTAAGGCGTCTGCTTAGGCAGAGCACAGCGCCGGGGCTTGATCCCCTGCATGCCATGCCAGCATGGGGCTCTCTGAGACAGCGATTGAGACTGGGCGTGGTGGCGCGTGCCTGTAATCCCAGCACTTGGGAGGCTGAAAACAGGAGAATCACTACCAGTCCAATCTACGTAGTGAGGCTCTGTACTCCCTGTACTAAATTCATTGAAACGAAAAAAGAAATTGACTATTTTGACTGTACAAATTTACAGGTACAGTGTGATGGTTGCCATGCATCCACAGCATGTGTAGTCGGTACCCAGCTGGGGGAGTTCACACTTCCATTTCCAACTTCTAAAAATAATTTTGGTGAACACAGAATAATGGCACCTATTTATGGGTACAGTAAAATCTTTTAATACATGCATACAATAGGATCTGATTGCATCAAGATAAGTTAACGTTTCCATCTCTTTACCATTAACTTGAGTTTGGAGGGTTTTGTTTTGTTTCTTGGCGGAACTGGGGATTGAACTCAGACCCTTGCACTTGCCAGGGAAGTGCTTATTCTACTGAGCCAACTCCCCAGCCTGAACTTGGAGTTTTTAAGCCCAACGTTTCCAATTAGTCATATATATATATATATATATATATATATATATATATATATATATATATATATATATATATATATATATATATGTAATGGACGGGTTGAGGATGTAGCTCAGTGATAGAGAGTTTGTGTTCAACTCAGGTTCAACCTGAGTTCAACCCCGGTGATGAAAAAAAAAGAAAAGAATATCTTAAAAACTCCACTATCTACGGGTTCTTGGTGTGTGAATACAATGGATTCAACCCTGGCTTTGCAAATTACCAGTTAAAATCCTAGATGAGAAACGCAGGATAATGCCCATAATTCAGGAGGAGGCTGAGGCAGGAGAACTGCTGTGAGTTCGAGGCCAACCTGGAATGCATAGCAAGGCTCTGTCTCAAAATACCGAAGCAATGAGTTGTGCAACCCGGTTTCCTCCTCTGGGAAAAAATGCTCTGACAGCACCTACCCCAGGGTGCTTGTGAGTGTTGTGCACGGTGCTCAGCGCGCGTGCAGTCTCCAGATGATCCTCGTCGCCTTTAGCTTTCAAAAGTCCTCCGAGGGAACGGTACTGGTGGGGATCCTAAGCCGGGACATCTTCAAGTCGCAGGGAGGCAGGGGTCGGTCCCAAATTCGCCCAGCTCACCTCTCCGGGACCCCCGGCCCCCGCACTCCGCAAATCCACGGGGACTTGGCCAGCTGTGTGCAGCAGCTGGCCCAGCCCCCTCTCGAAAGGACCCAACAGCACCCTTAAAACAAAGCCAGGGTCCAGTTTTCTGAGGTTCCAGGACGCCAGCGGCTCTACCAGGTTTGCGCAAGCTGCGCTCCAGGAGCGCGCCCGGGATGCTGACCAGCCTGGCTCCCCATTGGCTCAGACCGGGGGCGGGGCCGCGCTGGGGCGGGGCCAGGCTGGGGCTCCAGGAGCTGCATCCCAAGCCCTTTTTTTTGTTTATTTTCCGACAGGATCTCACTAATCGCTAAGACTAGGCTTGAATTTGGGATTCTCATGCCTCACCCTCCTAGAGTGCTAGGATTATAGACGTGCGCCAACCGGTCCAGATAGGGTTTCTTCACCTCTGCTCCATGGACATTTGAAGTTAAAAGCCCTGCAGGTCATGCCCAGGAGAGACCACGGAGCTGCACATTGCCGGGTGGTAGCAGCAACTCTGGCCTCTTCCTATGAAATGCTAGCGGTGGCCCCTGGGAACTGGCTCTAGGGATTCCCCATTTGCACTTCTCTTAATAAAGGGTAAGATTCTGTTCTGGAAATTTGTTCACATTTTGTAGACCAGGCACTTTCACGCGTTCCTTCTAATCAGTTATTCTGCACTCTGTAATGCTGATGCTGTTTCTTAACATTTCATCACATGGCCATCATTAAATGGGTACGGGCCTGGTGACCAGCACTGCGCTTGGCACTTCCTATCCGTCCCCTGGTGAGGTCCTCCAAGCAGCCCTGTGAGATGCTTTCTTTTACCATTACGATTTTCCCTCCTGTACCAAAATGCAAAGTGCGCAGCAGAGACATTGAGTTCCTAAGCTACAAGCACCCAGCCTGCTTGATACGCTTTGTGCTGAAGGAAGGAAGAAACGAAGGAGCCGCTCAGGGATCCAGAGTCCTTCCCCCTTCGATATCCATGGTAACCCTCAGGTATTGCATGGAAACTCACAGGGAAGTGTGGAACTCCCCTGCCAGGATAGGAGAACCATGGGTTAAGATGGGTTATGGTCACTCACACTGGCACTTGCAGCCTACGATACAGTCCCTGGCATACAGTACATGTTTATAAAGTGAGCAAATGTTGGCCACTATTTGCATACACCTCACTTACCTTTCTAAATGCCACCCCCAGCACAGGCCCCCTCCTTTTAGTAGGAGCTGAGTGTCACCTTGTTTAATTCTAGGGCTGAAGGGCAGGAGACTCACAGTGGAGGTGCATCTTTGGAGACTGCTTTTATCATGTAAAAGAAGGTTGCCCCCAAAAGTGACAGCCACCAGAATGCCCCTGGGAAAACCTAGAGGCAGGGTCTCCCCATGAGGCCAAGCTGCTCCTGTCCTCCCTTCTGCAGTTCTTCCAGGGCCACCCAAGTGGGTTGTCTGGCTCTCTGCAGCTCAAAGGCAAACAGAAGAAAAAGTGGCCCTCCAGCAAAAACCCAGGAACTCCAGCCAACACACAGGGTGCTGTCCAGGTCCCCAAGCATCCCCTTCCAGAGCACCCAGTCACCCCATGAGGTGGGCACTTTGCTACCCTGGTTGACAGACAGGAGCCTGAGCCCCAGCGAGGCTGAGGCTTCCCACCTCTCCCGACTAAGCCTTCAGAGCCTCTTTTACCTTGACAGAAAGAGAAGCGCTCTTGCAGCAGCAAACGATCTTCAGAAGTGAGTCGCGTATTTTCCCCTTTGCTCCTCTCTCCCCTACTTCTCTGTCACCCTGTTCTCTGTATGCCAAGAACTGACAGGAAAGACCAGAGCATCCCTCCTGGCCATGCCATGAGCCAGGCACATGCTTTTGGCTCCACTCCACAAGTGCAGACACTGAGGCTCAAGGCCTGAGTGACCTGCCCTGCATCCCACAGCTTCAGAGACCATGCATGGTTTTCCCTCCTGGCAGAGCATGGCCCCAGAGTCTAAGCTGTTGATGTCATGCCGTGTTACCTCCACCACACACAGGGCTGCTTAACTTTGCTGAAGATATGTAATTTATATGTCAGACAGATTGGCAGTGTTTTCTGCTGTCATTTTTATGTGTAACCAAAGGAATATTACAGACCCAACAAAGACAAATCAAAACCCAGCCCTACCAAGGCTAAGACTCCTTCTCTCCAGTTTGATCCCGAGTCTAGTCTGCAGAATCCACCCAATGACTTCTTCCTCTGGAGAGGGGGTGTCCTCATTTAAGCTTTTCTTTCTTCCTTTTCCCTGGCTGGAGACACATCTAGCCAACTACTCTGTTTGCAGGCCCCAAGATGGGTCCCCCAAAAACAAACCCTTTCTCACTCTGTCCATCCATCTCCATTCTCCCTCTAGTCACCCCCCTCGTTCATTACTCATTCAGTCAACAGATATGCATTTAGAACCCCAGAGGCTGGGCTAGCACTGGGGACTCAATGGTCAAGAAGGCCAATTCAGGCTCTCTGCTCTCACAAAACTGATGTTTTATTAAAGAAGGCAGAGAAGATGAACCCAGCATTGTGGCACACATCTTGTAATCTCAACACTCTAGGAGGCTGAGGCAGGAGGATCATAGGTTTGAGCTCAGCCTTGGCAACCTAGTCACTTGCCAAGACCCTGTGTCAAAATAAAAA
>PVKA01020492.1:0-40260 GCA_004027165.1 Ctenomys sociabilis | reverse complement strand
CCTTCCTTCCTTCCTTCCTTCCTTCCTTCCTTCCTTCCTTCCTTCCTTCCTTCCTTCCTTCCTTCCTTCCTTCCTTCTTTCCTTCCTTCCTTTTTATGTATTTAGTACAGGGTCTACAGGATCTCACTACATAGATAAGAGTTGTAGTGATTCTCCTGTTTTCAGCCTCCCAACTGCTAGGATCACAGGCACATGCCATCACATCTCAGCTGTAGTCTCAGTTGTGGTCTTGGGGTGCCCCAGGGGTAGGGCCAACACAGCACACCGGGGATCAAACCCTGTCCGTAGTGCTCTGCCTGAGCAGGCACTTTAGTCCGTGGTGCTACCTGGCTGAGCCCTTATTTTTTTTTCCCATGATCTATTAAAGATGAACTGTCCATGGCAATGACCAGTTCTGCTAGGTTATTTGTCTCTTACTGATTTGTAGTTTTATGTGTGCATAAGTCCATGTGTCTGTATATCAATTCTTTTCCTTTTATATGTTACAAACATTTCTTTATTGATATATTTCTAACCTTTGTGTATGAGATTTTCCTTATATACATTTTTGAAAATAATTTATTAATTTTTATATGTATTTATTTTATATATATTTTTAGTACAAGCTACAAACACTCTCCTGTATTTTCCTTCATTTTTAAGACTTTATATATTTTAACAGATTTATAGAGCTTAAATCACATAAAATAATGTTTACCCATTTAAAGTTTTTAGAGATGGGCACCCATCAACATAATAAATTTTAAGACTTTCATCATCCTCAAAAGAAAACCCAATGCCCACACACAGAAACTTGCCATTTTCCACATTTCCTCCTCTTACAGCCATCCTTGGCAATCACTAATCTATTTTGATTTTTATATTTTTGCCAAATTCTAGAAAAATTAGGAAAGTATAAGCATGTATGTGTATTTTTTTGTCTTAAAGTTTTCATTTAGCATAATGTGCTCATTTCATTCAGTTATGATTGTATTTCATTTTTATAATTAGATTTTTGGCCCATCTGGAGTTTATTAATTTATATCAGTTCGATGAAAAATTATGTAGAAACTTTTCTTATAAAATTGCACAGCTAGTTGTACAAGACTCTTTGCTGATGCATTACTCCATCTTTTCCCACTCACATAAGTGCCTCCACCATCCACACGTATGAATCTGTTTCTGGACTCCATGTCTTTATTTTTGTGCTTCTATCACATGCTTTAAGGATGCTAGGTTCATGATGTAGTTCAGCCTATGTGGGGCAAGTCTGCGTACTTTACCTCCCTGCCTCCCTTCCTGTCCTCTGGTGCTGGGGATCAAACCAGGGATTTGCGCATGCTATGCATGTACTCTACCACTCATTCACAGCTTTCAGGGTTTTCTTTCCTAAATTTTTCTTGGTTCTTCTCCCAAATTTTCTCTTCCATTTTAATTCTAAAATTAGCTTGTCAAGTTTCTTTTCTTTTTTTTTGGCTACTGGAAGTTGAATTCAGGGCCTTGTGTTTGGCAGGCAGCTGTGCCACTGAGCTGTGTCCCTGGCCTCTGACTTGCCAACTTTCATCAAAATATTACTTAATGTTTCAGTTGAAATGTCATTAATATTAGAGATTCAATTTTGAACAAATATCTGTATAGTATTGAGTTGTCCCATATTTTTATTGAATTTATAACTCTATATTTCACTCATTAGAGGGTAGATGATCCAACTGGGATTGACTTTTTCATGTTATTGATGTATAGGAAGATCACTTCCAGAAACTTTGGAGGGAGGAGTAGAGTTTGATGAGAAAATCTGATGAAATCTGCTTGATTAGAAACATCTGCTTGAGATGTTCATGAGAAACAAAGATGGAGTACACATAGCAAACTAATTTTGGTGACTTATTGAAGTGGTAACAGGAAAGAAGATGGTCCATAAAGTCTTCTGAGGGACAATATGGCATTTGGGCCAAAAATACAGAATGTGTTAACTACTGCATTTGAAATGAGTAGGCCTTTTAACTGAAATAACAGTTTAAAAAAATTGCTCATGGGGGAGCTACCCACTCAGGCCCCCCTCCTGTCCCTCTCTCGGACAGGAGCTTTCTTTCCCTCAATAAATATATTCTTCTCATAGCCTCCATTTGTTCCTAAAATTCATTCTGCAGTTTTAGAGAACATGAACTCATACAGGTCAGGTCCAGAGGTCATTTTTCCCTATGTCATTTGGAGGTTCAGCTTATCGTTTGTAGGTCACCCACATGAGATCAGTTTTTCTCCCTGTATCATTTTGGAGGCACCAAAGAGATCATTGGATGGAGATTCAAAGCTGTAATGGAAATGCCTGTTCTCTCCCAAAGGTCTTCAGATAGAACCTCTGAAGAATATATCTGACTGTCAATCAACAAATATGACCCCTTTCAGCGTGAAGAAGCCAGAACGGTCATCACCCAAATCCCTCACAGTAGTTTGGGTTACTTCTTCAGAGGGGGAAATATTGTAGACAGCTGAGTTAGATAGAAATATTCTAGGCAGACAAGGTGACTTTGCAACTTGGAAGATATAGATACTCCTATGGGCCACACCTCAAGATCAAGACAAAGGAGGAAACACAGCTACATACTTCCCTTAGGGTTGGACATCAGATATTGATATTCTAGATTCAATCTTCAGCACAAAAAAAATAAGGAGGGAAGAATTAAGAAAGTTGCACAGCATCCAGATGATAACAGTTTGTTTCTAATGAACAAACAACACAGAGGAAATGAAGCTTCACGTAATTATGACCTGCTCTCAAGACGGATGGCAGAGAGGCTGGATGCTGTGGTCATGTCAGTCAGCTACAGATTGGCACCTAAATGTCACTTCCCAATCCAATTTGAAGATGTATACAATGCTTTAAGGTGGCTCTTACGCAAACCTGTTCTTGAAAGTTAACGGCATAAACCCTGTAGAGAGTGCAGGAGGGAATTTAGCCGCAGCTGTCACTCAGCAGCTCCTACGTGACCCAGAAGTCAAGACTAAACCCAAGATCCAGGCCTTAATTTACCCTCCCCTTCAGGCTCTTGATTTAGATTCACCATCATATCGAGAAAATGCAAAAATGCCAATTCTGTCTAAATTGCTTACTCTCCAGTATTCTGGAGTGAATACTTTTTTACAGACAGGACACTGGAGAAGGCCATGCATTCCAATCGACATGTACCTGAAGAATACAGTCACCTCTTCAAGTTTGTGAACTGGAGCTCCTTGTTCCCTGAGAGGTTTAGAAAAGGACATGTCTATAACAACCCAACTTATGGTAGTACTGAGTTGTCTCAGAAATATCCTGGGTTCCTAGATGTGAGGGCAGCGCCACTGTTGGCAGATGACAGCAAGCTGTGTGGTTTACCCCTCACCTATGTCCTCATGTGTCAATATGATATCTTAAGAGATGATGGACTCATGTGTGTCACAAAGCTTCGGAACGCTGGAGTTCAAGTGACCCATCACCAAGTGGAGGATGGGTTCCATGGAGCAGTTTCCTTTTCATTACTTAAAATTTTTCATAGACTGACCAATCATTACATTACTTGGCTAAAGAAAAATCTATAGCAAAACATGTATTCCTAGTAGATCTTTAAAATACAAGAAGTACAAAAACATCATAAAATCTAATTGGAATGAAAGTGGTATATTTGGAAAGGTCTACTGAAGTTCCACATTAGTATTACAGTTCTTTCTGAAAATATCTTGCCTTTTTTTGTTAGCTAGAAGAATTGCACCCGACATCTCTTGTCGTAAATGTGCTATTTCTGCTAACACTACTTGAAGTTTGTGAATTTTTCTTTTTGTTATCTTTTTTTTGTCATACAATATCATTTCTGTGTGTTGGTAACCATTTATAATTACAGGAAGAGAAATGTAAGAAAAGATTCTCCATCTGTGTGATATCAAAGATTCAGTGAATGCACAGGTCATGAAACACTGCTGGTGAATGGTAGAGGTTGGGCTCAATGTCTTTCCAACAGTGATTTCCACACTACAGTGCTAGTTCATTCCATCTCTCAATTCTGTTTTCCTTCATGGCACTTTCAGATCCCAAGGAGCAGACTTTCTACTATTTGATACTTATGATCACCAGAAGAATGATCTGCTTTGTATTTTGGAGTGTAAAGAAATTGTAGCTCATTAAAGTCTGAAGTATTTTTCAGAGTGGAAAATACTAATAGCCAAAGAATACGGAAGTGGAATTAACTGATCTGCAATAAAACAAAAATCAGAAAATTTAATTTGTGAAAAGCCTATCTTAGCAATGCATAGTAGAAGGTAAAATGGATTGTGTTTCACTCCAGGCAGAATATTTGTACTGACCATGATTTACATAAAGCTTCGTAATCACAAAGAAACCTATTGATGGGAGGAGTCCCACCTATGTGGCTCTCTAGTACTAAATCATCCTTTGTCTGTAGTTCACCGTTTTTCCCTGTCCATTTTTACATTAGTAATCATGGTCGTTCTGTCTTAAGGACAGTGGATTTATAATCTAAGAAGAGATGAAATAATAAAAGATCTATATTAGAAGCCATTCTATTTTATCAGGAAATTAGTAGTAACTCAAAAACTCAAGAATCAAGAAATTCCTTATTTGTTATTTACAGGAATAAATCAGAAAACATTTCTCAATAAAAAAATTTTTTTTCGTAAAGGGCATACTCACAATGAACTGTTGAAGTATATTCCTTCATGTTGAAAGGCTATGGGATGCACAGTTTGTGAGCTCTTTCCCAAGAGGGAATGTGCCCTCCCCTTTCTCCAAGGTCTGGTTACATACAGTTGTATCTTTTCATTATCTCAGGTTTCATGACAACAAGTTGCAACCTGGGTCTCCTAGGGAACCTACTAGATTAAAATCAAAGTGATGATGCCACTGGCTTGTGACATTTCTCTCCTCTGTGTATACAAACTCTTGTAGAAACTCAGTTTCCCTGTTTGATATCCTCTTCCAAAATCTGAAGAAACCCCTGGGAATCACGTTTCAAATGGGGACAAGAGTAGGTTCCTTGCAGCACCTGTTTTCTCTGCTTCTCCTGCAGAGCCTCCCACATGGTGACCTGCTACGCAGTTTGCTGATGCTGATCAAGGTATCATAAAGTAACTTGTGCCATGGCCCACCTCACTTCCTTCCTTGACT
Organism: Ctenomys sociabilis; assembly: GCA_004027165.1. Taxonomy (NCBI): domain Eukaryota; kingdom Metazoa; phylum Chordata; class Mammalia; order Rodentia; family Ctenomyidae; genus Ctenomys; species Ctenomys sociabilis. The sequence goes on along the minus strand of PVKA01020492.1, from coordinate 35,126 downwards.
CATGCCACCTGGGATTATTCAGTCAAATCACAATGACTCCCTCCATTCTGTGTCCAGCATGCTGCACCAGATGCACAGAGGCCATCCAGTCTCTTTGCCAAAGTGGGGAGCATTTCTCCCTTCTCCAAGCATCACATACGATTCTTACCCCGAGAGCAATGCTATCCTTGGCTTTCAGAAAATACTCTTCGGCATGGATTTGGGAGCCTGGAAGCATTGAGTGATGTGCTTGACTTCTCTCTCCCTCTCCACTTGTCCATGGCACCTACCTAGTTACTGGTCTCTTGATTCTACACATGAGTAAACCTCTGAGGTCCCATTCCCATTAGTGGGCCTTCCGCATAGAACCAGAATGTCAGATTCCCAAGATGACTGCTGTATAGATTTAAGTTCAGTCTGGATCCCCTTCTGCTTGTCTAAGGAAATGACTCAGAATCATGCATTAATTCTGAATCATCCTAGCAGGCCCATGGCCATCTGCTCATACTTGGTAAGGAAAGAGACAAATTGTGGTTTCAGGAATATGGCTTTTGGTACTAAGCTTTATTGTCTTCTCTTAATGGTGAGAATTGGTACATTGTTTAAAACTAAAGAGTTATGACAGGGTAAATGCAACTGAACAAAAAATATTATCTCATTTATATTTATCATTTGATGCTTCAGCTAGTGGGATGAATATGAAATTATGAATGGGTAGTGTGTGCAGACAAATGATGCCATGCAAGCACTAAAGTCAGACTATTTCTTGGATTAGCTTTTGGTTGGATGGCAAGAAGTTGCCAGCTAGAAGGAGAGTTTGGTCATTCTCTTCCCATCCAGAGATGAGTACATTAAGCAATTCCTTGGCATTTGTCTTTTTTACTGCAAAGGGAGGAAGAGTTCTGATGATTGTAACCTGCCTGAGTTCTTAAGATCTGGCACTGTTGCTACTCATAAGCTTTAGGTTTGGGCTGATTTGAGTCACTGGGAAATGCAGAAGTAAATGCTATAGAGTATCCCCTTATAATTTCAAGAGTCTAGTGATGCTAGGTAAATATCAGGTGTCAGTTTTTAGGAGCGTGCTGCTGTCATCCAACCTTTGATTTCAGGCAGGATGTCCTTCAGGTTGTTTAACCCCTCCCTCACACACCTCCCCTTGCTTTTAAGGACAGGGTCTCTCTATGTGGCCCAGGCTGGCCTTGAACCCATGATGATCCTCCTGCCTCTGCCTCCTTAGTGCTGGGATCACAGGCATGTGCCGCCATGCCCAGCTAAGCTATTCTCATATGTTTTTCGGCATTCTGTGTTATCTCACAGGCACAATAAGGCTTAGTACCAAAAGCCATATTCCTGAAACCACAGAATATCAACGACATTCTGTGTGGTCTCACAAGCATTCTCTTTCAGAAAAGCTTTCCAACTTTTAAGGCTGAATTTATTTATTCATGTTTCATCTTCAGTAGAAATGACAGCTTCTTAATTTTTTCTTCTGGCTTCAGATTGTATATGGAATGGAATGTCAAGGAAAATACATAGGTTCTGACACAGGAAAGAATAAACATGAAGTCCTGGCTTCATCACAAGCTTAGAGAAGTCACATAACCTCCATCAATTCATCCTTCCTTGACTCTGAAGTGGAGCTAGGATGATCATTTCAGCAGTCTTGTAAAAATTAAATGATACACACATGGCTGGAATACTTTATATACTCAATAATTGTTCGTGCCTTATGTGCTATTTAGATATTGGCTAAATCCAAGTCATCACCCTACATTTATCCTACGGCTTATATAGCAAATGGCATGGGCAAAAAAAGAGTTCATTCCAATCAAGGGAGTCTCCAGAAGCCTAGCTCCAGCCTGGAGACTGGACTGTGATCTTGGAGATGGAATTATTTTGCAGCCAAAAATTACTGCAGTGAAAAAGATTAATGAGTCACATTATACAAATGGCTCAAGCTAATGACAAATGAAAATGTTCTGGTTTTTAGCTAGAGTTGATTTAATAATATTTGTGCAATAGCAGCATTAAATTCAAAGTCTCTTCTAGAAAATTGGACTTTAACCAGCACTTTCCTCTCAAAGCCATCCTTCTGAATCAACTGCTCTTTAGGTAGCTCCCTGTAAGGTGCAGCTTCCAGGCTTATGAGAGACCCCCCAACATCCCAATCTCAAGTACCCCTCCTCTGATGTAACTATGGTGATGACTGAAGCTTTGTTCTGTCTCTATTTATCAACTAAATTATCTGGCAGCATAATAGGTTAAGCCAGAATCAGGCATTCACTGTTGATCAGCACTAGTTTACCTAACAGAATAAGTCAGGGTTGAAGATGTAAGCTGGGGATCATCCAGCAGGAGCAGGCACTGTCCAGGGCTGAGCAGCTCTCGAGAAGGGGGCGATGACCACCTCAGCCGCAGTCCAGGCTCCAGGCTCGAGCTAGGCTTCCACTTATGTCTGCGTGGCACCTCACTATGGTGGGATTTTCTGCTTTTGTCTTTCTGTGTTTCTTACTTGGCTATGAAATGTTCAAAGGAAAAGAAATCTCCTCTTCCATATCTCTAAGTTTTTCTCAGAGTGTCTCTTACACATCTCACAGGTATTCAACAGTTTCCTTGCACCTAGAAGGTAGTGCATAAATGTCTATTAGATGAAAAAGCACTGAAGCAAATCTTTATATTTTCTACTAGGGATAAATTTCACAATCCAATTTTCATGTGTTGTCCCCAAGTCTGTTCTTTTTGTTGCCCACAGTAGACCTGCCTTTCTGTTCCTTTTGATCTCATGGTCATCACCCCCAAAAGAAGCATCTAGGAATTTGTGTAAATTATATGACTGATTTTGCTTCTTCCTTCCCACGGACCTTCTAGCAACAAAGTGAGTCCCACAAAGACCGTAAAAAGTCCACCATTCCATTCCAGTATCACAAAGTGGGAAGCACCTAGAGATCCTTATGTTTTTGAAGTATTAAGTTCAAATTATAATTCAAAAGATTAATCAATTCACTAATAAAGGCAAGGTATTATTGACCAAGAGTGTAAAGACTGTTAGTCAAGATAGATACACCTTGGGACAACTGAAAATATTGTGATGACCAGAATTTTGACACCATGAAATATTTTTAAAATTCATTCTGCAATATTGGAATGATTTTATTCCAATTCATTGAGAAATTTATCTCAGTATTTATTTCATTAATGGAATGGATTGTGTCGATTCTCTTTTTCCATAGGAAAGACCATATATTCAGATTATTTTATGATTTAAACTTTTATTTTGAGGTAACTAAAGATTCATCCACAATTATAATATGTAACACAGAGATCTCATGCATTCTCTACCAGCTTCAACTAAATATATCTTGCATGACTAGGTTGTGATATGGTGAAATATTGACACAGATACAGTCAAGACACAGAACAATTTCATTGCCACTAGGAGGGATAGAGAAAAAGAAGGGAAAGAAGAAAGAGGGAGAGTAGAAAGGGGAATGAGTGGAGGAAGAGGAGAAAGAGAGAGAAAATAAAGATTGACATCCAGTGGTTCTGGAACATTCTGATGACATCCATATTAAATATTTTCTTGTCTCAAAGTCTGTTCATTGTTTTCTGTTTTTCAGAATGAGTAACTTATTTTTCTCTTTCTTTCATTTCACTATTTACTTCCTATGTCCTCTCACTTCTGCTACTGAGCCTATCACCACGCTTTTTCTTTCTCTTACTGTATTTTCAGTTACCAAATTTCCATTTGACTCTCCTTTTGAAAGGCCAAATCTGTGTGTGTGTGTGTGTGTGCGCGCGCGCGTGCGTGCGCATGCACTCACACATGTATGTATTTGCTGAGGCTATCATTTTTTGTTGCTAAGGCTTCTTGTATTTTTTGTTTAAGTGGGTTTGCACTTGTTCACTGAAGCATTTTTGTTATGGTTCCTTTCAAATATTTCCTAGATGGCCCCAGCATCTTTGTCATTCAGTGTATCCATCTATTGAGAGTGTTTTTGTATTCAGTTTGAGGTCTTGGTTCTTGGTAAGATGTATAATTTTTCAATTGAAATCTCATTTGCATGTTATGTTAGTAGACCCTGGATCTTATTTAAATCTTCTTCTTTAGTTGACCTTTTTTTGGACGCAGCTGTGGTGGAGGGGGCACTCTGCTTGTTGCTTCCAGGAAGGATCATAATCTAAGATCCAAATATGACTCCTGTTGACCCATGAAGGAGGGGGCTCCTTGCTGTGGTCAGGCAGGGTGGGGCTTGACTTCTCTGTGGTTCTCCCTAGTGATGCAGTTATTGTGGCTTTGCTACCCATGGGCCATAGTGAAATTGTGGCTCTCAGCTCAGCTTCTTTTGATATCACTTCAGTGCAGTGCATTCTTATTGCTTAAAGAAAATTTTCCATATGTCCTTATAGAGGAAATGGATAGAAAGTTTCCTAGTCAATTTCTTAGTTTCCCACTTCTCTCACCTCTCTGCTGATAAAGTCTTTATTTGTAGTAAGTCTCTTCCCCTGTCTGAGGCCTTGAAACTGCCTGATACTTTTCTTTATGTGTGATGAATTTTCATACATACAATGATCATGTTCTCTATTTTATTCCTGTTTTCTTTTTTCTTTGAAACTACTTTTTATTAATTTTATTGAGAAATAAATAGCACTGAGACAGTGCCAAAACAGGTTAGTAGGACAGTTACAATAATTAATACATTGCATATTGTTGTCTTCATAGAGTTATTTATTATACAAGATGCAGACAGGATATCCTGTCCAATCACTAATAGTATAAATCTTTCTTCTCATTGAAATAAGAGAAAGTAGCTATATATCTATGCTAACTGTTTTGTATATATAGATACAAAATGGTCCTTCACTTATAGCCCCTTTTTTGTTTGGTTTTGTCAGAGACAGGTATTACATTGCCATTTAAATATTGTGGGTGCGTGAATTCAGCAAAATAATCCAATGGCCTTCCCTGTTCATCACAATTCATCTAATGCATAGATGTGTAATTCTCACTGCTTCCCCTGTTTTGCTGCGTGTATTGTGTGTGCTCTCCTAATAACACTGCACTTTTAAAACATATGACCAAAGATAAGGTAAAGCCAAAGTGCTAGAAATGCAAGTCTGTGCATCTTGAACTAGCTCTTCTCCCTTTGGTGGATGGAGGGAGCATCTCAAGTTGATGGGAGAGAGGTCAATAGAAAAGATTAGCTGAAGGGCAGATTTTGAAGACTAAAACCTATTTCCTCTGAGGAAAGGAAATAGTGCAAAAGTATTTGAGATCATATTTCTCTGTCTCAACCACTTTCTTTGTGTGGTGGGAATCAGAAACTATAAATAGACAAACTTTGCTAGAAGCATCTTGAAGAATCATCAGGAAATTACCAGCCTTGTGCATGATATTTTGGAAACTAGCATGTTAGCAATGAATACCATCATCTTTAATTTCTCTTTTGCAAACATTACTCATTAAATCTAACACTTTTCTCAACCTCTGAGATTCTCAGAGGTATCTTTAGTTAATGACCTCCTCTAATAGTATGTTCACATACTATTAGACTTCTGGATGAGCAAACAGGATTGAAGTGATTGATTAACAAGTTTTGCTAATGATTTTGATTAGCTCTATTTGTTTTTCATGTAATTATCATTTCTTAGTAATTAAAAATTTAATCACAGTATCCATATGTGATAGAATTTTGGATAAAGATTTCCTTAATTATATATATATATATTTTTTTAATTGCCAAACAATTATAGAACAATTTATCAAAATCTGTAGTAGTTCTGTCTTTTGAAGGAAAAATGATTTGTTTTGATTTTTTGGAATATCTATAGTAGTTTTGCTTATAAAAGATAACTGCTAACATAAATTGATTATGGTCTTAAAAATCATGTTTCTTGACACATTATTTGCTGAATAAAATGGATATTAATCTAACACAGTAACCTTTTCGTTGGAGACATTTGAATGCTTTGGAATCTATTAGATTAATTTTTTTTTCAGAGTCCCATTTATGCCATATCTTGTGTAAGGAAAAGAATGAGCACAGGGGCCCTTGTCCTATTGTTTTCGTGGTCCTAAGTACAGCAGATGACAGCATTCAGGGACATCTGAGCAAGTCTTTCCTTATCTTCTTAGGGAGAATGAAGTGGTCGCCTTCTTTTATTCAGGTAAAGACAGAGCTGGGGCTTCAGGTGCTCCATCTTTTTGTCTCTGGGCAGCTGTGAGGCTTTGTTGAAAAAAAAGCAGAAGCCCCAGATACCCAAATACTCGTGTCATTTGGGAAGTGATATTTTATCTCCCAGGCCCATGAGGCCAGTGGGTTGAAAACAATTTCTCTACTTTGCTTGCATGCATTCGCCAGCAGAGTTCTTTCCTGATTTCCCCTTTGGAGGCACTAATGATTAGTGTAAGATGCCCTCTGCAACTTCTCCAAGGTCATCCTAAGTGGATATATAGACACAAATACAGACACAAATGCAGATACACATGTAGATACAGATACAGATATAGCTATGCTTTTCGAGGAGACTAATCCACATTCTCTTTCATTCAACATCTATGTATTAATGCTACCTTTTAATTTTATGTTTTTGGAAATTGTTGAAAACAATTTCAACTCTAGTTTTATAATATTTTGTAGTAGTTGAAGAACGACCTAAGCTAAAGCTCCCAGCATGATGCAGTTCCATCAGCTATCCAAGGGGACTTGCACACAGTTGCACCCATGCACACAGTCATCAGCACCAGGGTCTTGCGAGCAGCAGCATAGAGACACGTGCAGGATCTGCTCCCTGAGAGCCCGCAGCAGCACTAAGGCTGCTGCCTATACAGCTCCACAGCCTCTGCTCCGCTTTTACCACAGCCACTGCTGGCTGTCACTGCTGATTAGCTGACTAAGGTGGAGGTCAAGAATCCGGAGATGGCTGGTAATTATTAAAGGATCAACATAGACTTAACCAGCCCATCCTGTGAACTGGAGGTTAAACACAGACTTAGAAAGAAGTATTCCCTTTCTTTTTAATTTAGACACACACACACACACACAAACACACACGTACACACACAGAGGTTGTGGAGAGTGGAAGTGTTTTGTCTTGACACTCATTCTAAATTTGTAATTTAGAATACTGAACAAGGAGTAAGCTCTTCGTTTCTCTCCACACTTTAGCTTCTGCTTAATGGAGTCTCCTTGCTGGTGCGATGTGCTCTTAATCCACTGACCCTGGAGTCAGCCCATACCAAGGAACACTGGGGATGGACAGCGCACAGCCTTGTTGGTAATTTGCGTGTCTGTCATGGGTTTGCAGCTTCTCTTATCCTAAATTAAGCTCCTCATCCTGTCATTATTCATCCCACACACTGAACCTACCTCCAAGGTAAATGTTTCTGTGTGGCTAATGGCTGGTTCATGGTACAAAAACAAATCCTCCTCTGTCTGCCTTCTTCCTGTCACCATCACCGGGCAAACTGGGAAGCCTCGCCCAGTGCTTTGTTCTTGGGTATGGCACTACAACATTTTCGACTTTGCATAAATTTAAAGATTAGCTTGAGGAAGTCTTCTTTGCTGCCTTTGCTTTTCTTTCTTTCTATAATTCGAGGCAATAATATCAGGATCTGTTAAAAGCTAAAAGTTGCATTTAATAAAAAAATTAGGAAGCCTCTCGTTGAAGTAGTTTGCAATGTTACTGAAGGAATTCATAAAATTACAAGATGGGTGGTCATGGTGTCAGCCTGCCAAGGCTGTGACAGAATGTCTGAGAAAACATCAAGAGTGAAAGGCTTGTTCTGACTTACGGTTTCAGAATTTTCAGTCCATGGTTACTTAGCTACGTTTTTTTCTGGAACTGTGGTGCAGCAGAATGCCATGGTGGAGGGAGGGAGGGAGAGACAGAGGGACAGGAACAGGAAGAGGAAGTGACAGACTGAGACCGATTATGCTGTGTAAGGCTTACTCTTTTGTTCTATTGGAGGATGGTGCCCACGTTCACAGCAGAGCTCCTCCCTCATTTTGCTGGCCAGTGTGCCAGGCATCTCTAGAAATACCCTCACAGATGCTCCCAGGGGAATGTCATAGTCACTCCTCAATCTGGTCAAGTTGACAGTCACAGTTATCTTCAGAATCTTACTGTTTGTGAGACGATGAGATTCCAGAGATTTGGGTGGAATGAGCAAGCACCACTGTCGACTCCACATCTTAGGGAGACTTTGGCCACATCTTCATTTTGGGGTCTTCGTTGGCCTCATAAATTCATAGCAGTTTTCATATTTAGTTATTGTGGTATTCCAAATCAATATCATAACAAAAAATAGAGACATAATTCATTCATAAAAAAAACAGCTGAGCATTCTTCATTCAAAAATCTGAAATGCTCCAGAGTCTGAAATTCTTTCAGCATCAGCTTGACACCACAAGTGGACAATTCCTTACACCCTTATGTGATAGATGGCAACCACAGCACAGATGCACTAAATACTGCATGAACTTATGTCTATGTATACAAGAGGTGTATGAAACAGTTAAATTTAATGAGAAGACTTCAGCCCTTTCCTCGTTATGTCGATGGAAATACTGAAAATGTGGGAAAATGGGAATCTGAAGGATAACAAACCTCTGTAATGAAAAGCCAGTACACATAAGGAAATGCATTCCATTCAAAAATCCTGTGAGGTGGTTAAAAATGTAAGCTATATTTTAGAGCTGAGGAGAATAGTCTTAGAAAAATTAAATGGCATGAGCAAGTCCCTCAGTGAGAAAGAACTAAGGTGCAAATTAGTCTACCTGAGCTTAGTAATTCCCTAGTACCCTTCCCCAATACTAGGTATTATTGTTACTTATGTTTTTACCAATTTGATACAAAGTAGAAGTTTATCTAGTTTTGTCTATCAATTGAATGGACTAAATGATACAGCACTTAACACATCCAGCACACAGAAAATTTTAGAATAGGAAGCTAGACTCCTAATATAATAGTGGGGAGTACAAATTGGTAGCACCCTTCAGATTAAGAACTTGAATTGACTAATAATTCTGCTTTAGAAATTTGTTTAGCAAAAATAGGATACAATGATATACTGACAAGGATGATGTTCAAAAAGTTTTTATACTATCCAAACAATGGAAATAATTTAAACACAAGCCAGAGAATGATTAAAAATTATCGTTTATCCACGCCATAGAGTTTCATTGAGGTAAGACAATGTTTTGGAGGAGTGTGTAATGGTTGAGAAAAATGATACTATGCGACATAGCAGTTACCAGGATCAATGGGATTACCTATGATTTGTGTTTTTTAAATTAATACTTAAATGCAGTCTTTGCATCAATTAACACAAACATTTAAGTCATTGGCTCCGTGTTGGGCCCTGTGCGGAAGCTGCAGAAGTGGCAGAGAGGTAAAAGAGCAGAGCAATGCCCCCCAGGGCTTCTGGTCATGCACCTCTTTTGTATAAGAGGCCAGTTAGTCACACAAAAAGGCAGCCGTGCTACGCTGCTGTCAGTCTGCCATCTCAGGGTACACTGTGAGTGGCTTACAGAGCAAGAATTTATTTTCTCACTATTCTGAGATCAAGGTGTCAGTAGGGCTGGATTCTTCTTCTCACATGGCCATTCTCTTATAACTATGTTCAAATTCACTCATCATAGGGACATTAGTCATGGGACTAGGGCCCATCTTCAAAAGCTCATGCTAGTTTAAAACCTTCTGTGTTTTTTATTTTTATTTTTATTTTTCATTAAAACCCTCTTTAAAGACCCTACTTCTAAATATAGTAAATTCTGAGATATAGGGGTTGGCACTTCAGCTTATAAACTTTTGAGGGAGATAATTCAGCCTATAACAGAAATCATATGATATATTTCTTCTCTGGTGCTTTCTCCCTTGAGCTATGGAATGAGAGAATATTGTGCCTCTTTCTTTCCTCATCACTGAGATTCTTTACCCCTTTGAAGAACCTTTCCAGAAGACTAGAATATTGACCCTTATTTGAAAGTCTGCTCATTGACCAAAGTGTTCTTAGCTGAGATTTCAGTTTAAATGAAGGTGACCTTAGCTGGAAGCTCCTAAATCTTTGCTGCCCAACAGTGACATATAAGGTTTTCCTGGTATGTGAAGTCTGCCAGAGTGGGCTGGGGCCTTTCTAGACTCAGGCCCTCATCTAATCCCAGAAGCAGGCATCTGGGAGGGCCTCTTGGGGTGAGCTTCTGAGAGAGGGGTAGTGTGTTGGTTTATCTCTAGATGTCCCCAAGACCTTCCTAATTCATAGGTGTACCATTTTGGAAAAGAGCCACAGGGGTGTTGCAGCTGTCTTGCTGCTGGTAGGTGGGTGTCAGCCTGGGAGGTGGGTCACTGGAGACCCAACCCAGAGCTCACTTCCCAGCTCCTCCCTGCTGTTCTGCTTCTGGGCTGCCAAGATGAGAATAGCTTTCCCAGTACCACACCCTCTGCATGGTGCTTCTTCACTGGAGCCAGCTGACCATGGACTGAAATACAAAACACTTCTCTTTTTTTAAACTGTGGGTGTTGGCTTTGTGAGTATATCTATTATGGTCACCTAATAGAAGTATGTGGACATTAATGTCATCCAAATTGGATTAAGAAATGCCTAGCCAACGGGTGGGGCACACCCAGAAGCATGACCTTGGGTATTATATTTGATTCCTTGTTTCCTTCTCTGGGGTATTGTTCCTCTTCTTCCTGACAGCCATGAACTAAGCATCTTTGCCCCAACATCCTCTTCTGCCATGATATTTCTACTGTGAAGCAGCACAACATGGACTGAATCCTCTGTAGACATGAGCCACATCAAAGCATTCATGATAGTTAACTCATTGTGACTCATTGTGTCAAATTGTATCAGAATAGTTCTGGGCATGGAAGAAAGGATTTTCTAAAGCCAGAAGACCCACTTTAGGTGTGAGTGGTACCAGCCAATAGGCTACCGTCTGAGTGGACTAAAAGGGGAGCAAAGAAAGGAGGCTCATTTCTGTTTCTTTGGAAGAGCTCCAGGCTTCACCTTCACCTTATAAATAGTCTCCTGGGTTCCAGCATAGCCTTTGACCTTTAACTCCAGTGCACAGATGGACCTTAGCACTTCTCCACAGCTGACTCTGCAGGTGGCCATTGTAAGGCCACCTGGTAAACCCTTCTACACATAGTCCACCAAAAAATGTACACACACTTCTTGAAAAGAAAAATAGCATATTTTTAAACAGATGGCATTACCCCCATATGAGGGACCCTTGAGGATGTTATACATCACACACACACGCACACACACACACACACACACACACACACTCCCACTATACTCCTGGCCCTTAGAGAAGAAACTGAAGATGCGTGTGCAGCAATCTCAGTAACCAACGCTACCCTAGCATCAGTTCACCACACTAATGTGTCTGGAAGCTCATGGCCACCACTTAGAGCAACTCTTGCAGAGGCCAACGAGAACTTGTGTCAATCTCATGACATCTCAATACTTTTAGAGTTAACATGTTTATACAAAATTTTCTTTTCCTGAAAGGTGTATACATTTTTTGGCAGACTCTGTATTTATATATCTTACATTAAATCTATTTCTTTAGTGGGAACTTTCCTTTTTTAAAGAGGGGGTGTCAGGTATTGTGGCCAGGAAACAAGAAAACTAATGCAGGTAGTGTCCCCGTATTAAAGTCAAATACATGATCTAAAAACGAACTCTGCCTCTGTGTACAGCAGGGACAGCTCGCAGAGCCTGAGAACTGATAAACAGCCATAAAGCAGTATGTGACGATTATGTAACTGTGTAACCATAGCTGCTGCTTTTATAAAAATCCAATTTTAGTTTCATTAAAAGAGAGACAAAAGGAAGACATATGCTTGTTCTTAGCTGGAGGATAACCATCATTTTAGATTAGCTCAGAAGTACAAGTGAATCAGAAAGCATCAAGTTTACCCTCTTGTGGTAATGTCTGGATTTGTGCCAGGGTCCATATCTGATGAGGAGCAATGGCCAACGTTAAGTCCAAAGACCAAGACGCTGCTCCAGTGTTGTTTGCATAACACAAGGTGATGGAAGAAGCCATGTCCTAGAGGAGGTCCCTGGACCTAGCCATTTAGGAGTCCTGAGTGTCCACCCTACCTTCTCTGCCAAGTACTTACATAATAGGGAAGACACTGAGTCTTCTCTCTGGTTTCCTGCTATTTTAACTTTAAAATGGAAGTTAAAGAGTATGGTCTCTTCTATCTCTAAGATCTCTCCAGTACTGGCAACTGGCACCAATCCTGTGTCAGTCTGGGAGAGTTCTATGTAAGTGCAGATGTGTTTGGTAGAGAGTGGTTTCATCACTGTGCTTAGACTCCTAAAGAAAACAGCAGGCCTTAAAATCTCTGTAAAAATCAGGGAAGATTCTAGAATTTGTACATTGAAACTTTGTCACCAATGGGATGATACTGAGATGTAGGACTTTTAGGAGGTGATTGTACCACAAGGATGGAGCCCTTATAAATGCTAATTCAGCATGTTATGGTCGTGCAGTCACGGGCTGGCTCTTGGAGTTTGTGACTGGTTATTGCCGGTGGGATGCTCCCCCTGCCCTGGGGCAAGTGATTTGCATTGCGGTGTAAGGAGAGGCTGGCTCACTGCTCCTACTTTCTCTTGCTCTCTGCTGCTTTTCTGCTGGCACAGAAGGCTGCCCTCTGCCATGTGCCGCTCTGCCACAGAGCCAGCTGCGCATGGACTGAAACCTCCAGTAACTATGAGCTAAATAAACCTTTCTTTCCTTCATTTTGGGTGTTGGGTATTTTGTCCCAAAAGCAAGAAAAGTGTAACTGAGACACAACATTATAAAAGGGCTGGAGATACCTAGGCCCTTTGACTCCTCCGTCCCTTCCGCCCTATGAGGACACAGCGTGCCTTCCCTTCCAAGGGTGCAGCAGGCAAGGTGCCACCATGGAGGCAGAGCAGCCCTCGACAGTGTTTGCCACTGCCTTTATCTTAGACTTCCCAGCCTCCAGGCTGGCGTGAGATGAATTGCTAATTAATTATCTACTATCAGGATTTCATTTCAGTAGCAGAAATGAATTCAGATGAGAAGTGAAAGAGCACAGGAAGTGGAAAATGCGTACAAGTAGCTGTCTTATGTTAGGAGCCCGCATCACGCTGCTTGCGGTGGATGAAGGCTGACTTGTTTTGCTTGCTTTCTCAGATTCTCATGACAGAATCTTTTACCCAGCTTTTATTAACAGGTAAAACATCATCACTGAACAGTCCTCTCATGAAAACCTAAGCTAAATTTTCAGGTTGCTAAATGTCAAGAAGTTGATAAAAGACTTTTTCTTCTTGTTTGTTTGTTTATTCATTCATGACAGGATCTCCCTAATGTAAATGACATAAATATTCAGTGCTCAGAATATTTATCATCTGCCTGTATTAGCCTCCCAGAGTGATGAAAGCCATTTAACTTTTCTTTTCTCATAGGTCTTTCTATTTTCTCCTTCTGCTCCTCTTCCTCCTCTTCAGGGACTGCTCAGGTTATTTTTCACAAGGTATTGTAACCTTAGCAAAGTTTTCATTATCATTCCCCAAGCATATTTTAATTAAAGAATATTCATGTTTTGCTTGAGTCACTAGAGAAATGAATGGTATAATCTCATGCTAAATGTGATTGTACTTTGCATTAATTTAAACTAGAACTCCTTCTTTGATATAGGGACAGAAATGAGGCCATAGACTAACACCCACTGTTAGAAAAATTCTTAAGTAGCCAGGTTCCAAGACTGTTTCCAATTATCTCATGTCCTTTTTTGCTTTTAAAGGACAAATATCTAAATTAAGAGTTGTAGCTTCATGAAACAGCATTAATTGCTGCAACTTCTACATGCCATCGAAGAGTCTAGTGAGGCATAATACATATATTTCTGCAACGGGGCAACATCACCTGTACAATTTTTAGTTGAGATACTAGCATTCACCATTTCATTAAGTAGATGTATGAATTTGACTCATTTTACAAAAACTAAAATTATAAAGCATCAAGCTTTTCTGAAAATATGTAGGAAGTGATGATATTGTATTTTACTTGTCAAACCATCTTGCAGCAGACATTGTGAGTATGAAAATAAAGGAGCCCTGTGAGTTTTATGCTCTTCTTTTCCAACAAGGACCATATTTTTAAGAAATGCATTCCTGTTGCTAGGATTTTTAAATTAACAGAAAGGCTTACTCTGTAGAGCTATACCAAGATCCTGCATTTCTAGTGACATCTACTTGGCCACTTAAAAAAATTACTTTAATAAACCTTTCATTTTTGTGTTCTTTTGGTCACTGTGACTTAGAAACTATCCAGGTTAAGAAGTAAATTATATTATCAGTCTCTCCATGTGTCAAAGAGCAAGATAGTACAAAAATATATTGTTTATGTGCCTTGGCTCCTTAATAAACAATCCTGAATTAGCCAGGAACCCACTGGTGGCTGAAAGTAATTTAGAGTTGTAGGGTTTAGGCCCTGCTCTGGTCACAGCTCCTTTGTCCTGCATTGTGGGCTTGCAGGGATTTGTTGCCATGTGCCAGGACCACTGAACCAAAGAAATAAAATTAGAGTGGATGAACAGATGAAGAAAATGTGACCCATATACCGAAAGGAATATTATACAGCCTCAAAAACAAGGAATGTCAGTCTTTTACAATAACATGGATGGGAGGCGAGGACATTAAGCTATGTGGGATAGGCTGGTAGAGGAAGATGCCATGTGGGTCCACTTAGATGTGAAATGGCACAAAATCAACCAGTAGGAATAGAGATTGGAAAGGGAATTACCAGAAGTGATGTGAGTACATGGGAGGGGGATTGAGAAAAGAAGGGTGTCCAAAGGGTACAAAATCTTAGTTAAAACAGAGGTGTGGGTTTTTGTGATCTATTGTGTTACAAAGTAACCACAGTTAATAACAATGTATGTTTCAAGGTTGCTGAAATAGATATTTTAAATGTTCACACCATACACATGAAAATAAATTGATGAGATGATAGGTGAATTAGCTTGATCAAATCTTTCTACAATTTATACATAATTCAAAGCATCCAACTGTATCTTAGGAGCAGTCACAGTTATTGTTAATTAAAGATTTTAAAGACAGCTTGAAGTGTCCATGGAGCAAACAGTGGACAACACCCTGCCCAGGTTGGTTTATGGCTGGGACACACCAGGATATGCAGGCAGTTCATTAATTCAGTATGGTAAAACACTGCCACAGATTTTGAAATACTCAGAATCTGAACATCATTCTCCCTGTAGGCAGATTTGTATCAGAAGATAAATAATAAATATAAGATTGCTGCTTGAGTAGAAGACAAGTTAATGGTATCCAGCTAGAGAGCGTGACATATCCATTTCATAAGAGGAACATCCTCCTAATGGTACCACAGCACTGGAGTTCCATCAGCTAACTCTCCTTTATCCTTGCGTGTGCTCAGATAGGCTTTCTGGCTTCAGCAACTCACCTTACTCTGTGTTTCCGAACTGACTACCCTCTTTAATGATTGATACATCTTTATTTAGACACATCAATACTTTTAATCATATTATGACAAAATTATCCTTGCCCTGGAGCCATTCTGTCTCTTTAAAATGATGATCATTCATTCATCAAATATTTACAGGATGTCTCCCACGTGCCAGGCCCTATCTATATTGTGCTCTTAGCAGTGAGATGATCAAGTACAGTCAGTTGGGAAAATAACAATTAACAGCAGCTACACTGATGCTGTAAGTGTTACAGAATGAGAAGAGCAGAGAGCTCTGGGCTCCATAGGCCTTCTGGGGAGATTAGTGCTAGGCCTGAAGGATGCAGCTGAGAAGGGCTGAAATGCTGAGTGTATCTGATTAAAAAGATTTTCCTGTGCAGAGATCCAGGGACAGAGAGGGCAGCTGTATTTGGGGCACTGGAAGCTGTCATAGAAGGTAAATGTGACAATGGCTGATGAATTTGGTAGGCTCCAAGGGTCAGATTTTAGTGGATTTATTAGATCTGCTGTTATGGTTTGTGTTTACATGTGCCCCTAGGGCTTCATACAGTCCTAAGTGGGGACAGGAATTTTTGAAGATGGCTGAATAGAGAGTTCATGATTGATTCATGACTCAGTCCTGGGATTAAAGATGCAAGTGTTATAGCTGCCCTAGGGCGGTAGCCTGCATATACTACAAGGCACAGAAAGAGGCTTGTTTCTTTTCTTTCTGCCTCTCTATGTCTCTGTGTCTATCTCCATCTGTTCTGTTTATCTCTGTTTGTCTCTGTCTCCCTCTGTCTCTCTGTCTCTGTCTCTTTGTCCCTGTCTCTGTCATTGTCTCCCTCTGTCTCTGTCTCTGTCTCTCTGCCTGTATCTCTCTGTCTCTGTCTCTCTCTCTACCTCCCTCTCTTTATCCCTCCCTCCCTCTCCTCGCTTGTTGTTTTCGCTATTTTCCATATCCATAGCCACGAATTGTCACCCCTCTGCCACATGCCATTCTGTGTTGCAGCCAGCTAATTATGAACTGAAACCTCTATAAAGTGTGAGCTAAATAACTCACACTTTAACTTCCGATGTCAAATATTTCGTCATAGCAAGGAGAAAAGTAACTAGACCTGCCCTGCTCAGTTTATTGGATTCTATCTTGCAAGCAATGAGGGAGATTTTGATAGTTTTAAACTTCATGTTTTGTTTGTCTATTTGCTTGTATGTGTTGCTGGGCGTGGAACATATGTCCTCGCACACGCCCAGCATGCTCCCCACCACTGAGCTGCACCCCAGACCCGATGGTTTAGTTTTCAGTTCAGAAAGGTCATACTGCCCGCAGCATGGAGAAGCAATCAAGGTCAGCTAGGGACCATGACACTACTTCAGGTGAGAATGAATGGTGGAATGGTAGAGTTAATTAGGTTAGTAGCAGTGAGGATTGAGAAAAATGATGTTTTCAGATTATTTACAAGGAAGGATAGGCAGGACTTGGCTGAAGGATACAGGTAAAAAAGTACTTGTCTAGCACACTCACAAATTTAGCTTCCATCAAAAGAAAGAGAAATAAAGTAAAAGAAGGAAGGAAAGAGAAAAAGGAAAAGAAGGGGAAAAGAAAAGGTGGAGCTGCATACCTAGATGAATGGGAAAGGTAGAGGAATGAAGAATCCAGATTTTGCCAAGACAGGGATGCATGAGGAAGACGGTTATGGGGAAGATGATGACTTCAGATCAGGATATTTAGTGACTTGGCATATTTGCCATCCCTGGAAGGCAGCTGGACACACAGCTCTGCAGCCCAGGATAAATGTCTGCTCTGGAGATCCGACTTGGGACTCACCATAAGCACAGTCTTTGAGGAGATGAACCTAGATGAATTTTCATGGGAAGAACATGAAGAACATAAAAGAGACCAGTATTAAGTCTCTGCTGGAAAAGATCGGGCTCAGAGGTAGAGAAGTGATACCACTCCAAATCCTGTCCTGCAGCTCTGCTTTCTGGGACCACTTTCTTATTCCTGTTGTCTTAGCACAATTTTTTCTTTGCAAAATATTGTGAGATTAAAAATTAGAGACTTGTTATACAGTGTCACAGATAGGGACTGAAATATGTGTCCTTAGACTTCTGGGAAGAGGGCAGAATGGTGAACAGCAGAAAATCAGCTTCTTCCAGATTTGGAGTCCAGATGCTGCAATATAGCATCGTGGGGAAGAGGAGAGAGTGAGTCTCTGTGACCAAACATGGATCTAAAGTAAGACCGAGAGCCCATAGGATGAGCAAGAGGACTGCAGTGCAGAAGAGGAAACAGCACTTTCTTCTAGTTCACGGCAGGAAAGAGGTGGCTCAAACCTCTGGGACACAGTAACTATGGGTGACTCTCAAGACCTTCACAGAGAAACACACCAGTGAATGGAGCAGTGGATGCTGTAGGCTGCAGTGGCTGGTAAGTGGCTCTGACTCAGAATTTTCCAGGAGAGCACAACTGACTTGTCACATTTTGTAAAGAGGCAACTGAGCCTGGGAACCAGACAGCCATTGGTTGAGTCCATTAGGCCTACCAATATCAAGGTGAAGTACAGTCTTGGAGAAGCGATGTGAGAGGATAATGGCTGGAGAAATCAAAGCCCCAAGATCAGGAAGTTGATTTTGAGCAGCAAGAGGAACCTGGAGTGTTGAGGGCTGAATACTGCGGTCTCAAACTCACAGCCTGAAACCAGGACCAGCCTGAACTTCCATGGACTTGAAAGTGCTTGTTGGGATTATCCGCTATCCCAACATCACTGCACTGCAGGCTTGTGGGAATGAATCAAGGTAAATCTGGATCTGTGCTCTCCCCTTGTCTTCCAGTGACCATAGAAACATGCCTTGAAGAGGTCACTGTTTTTCTTATTTTCTTTGCCGTTTCCCCCCTCTGATTGTTTATTTTTGTTTTTATGCGTGGAATTGTTTCTAGTTTTTTTTTATGGTCTTTTTTATTCTTTCTTTGTTTTTTTGGTACCAGGAATTGAATCCAGGGCCTCACGCTTGCCAGGCAGCCACTGTGCCACTGGGCTACATTCCTAGACCTATTTCCAGGTTTCTGTTGTTGGTTTGCTCTGTGCTTATTTCTGTATCTTCTTTCTTCTTTTTTTCCTCCTGTCTCTTTCACCAGTTTCCTAAAGCTTGCATAATCTTCATTTGTCCTTAAGCCTTGGTTCTAGTCTCTTCTTATCCATCTAATTCTATATTTTTCTTCCTAACCCCTTTTAAATGTTCTTTGATGAGGGTAAATTTGTTCTATTCATGGAATATTTACTGTATACAACTTTTTGTTTTGTTTTAGATTTTGCTGTATGACTACAAATTTACTTCAAATGGTTAAAGCTGGCAAATACTTATTGCATATTAGAAAGGTCATCAAGCTTATTGATTCCACACCCAAATGCTAAATTTCATGAAAGAACTCTGTTACAACCATACCCAGAAATAACACACATTGCCATTTTCTAGGATACCCTGCATGCTATTGCTATTGTACTACTTTAGCCAAGGTGACAGAGTTGTTCTAATCAGCTGTTCTTCCTTGGATGTTATGACCAAAATTGCCTGTGGATCATAAATAATACAATAGGCTAGTACCAAAGAACCCAGGACCAAATGAAATAAGCTGCAACCTATTCCCAATAAACTGATGAGGTAAGATCTTACCACAGACTCAAAATCCAAAAGACAGTTTCATATGAAGACATCTTTTAAAACCAGTCATTTTTAAAGGAATTCACAATATTAGTAATAAAGCTATCTACCATAAGCAATTTACAAACAACAAAGCAGAAACTAAACTAAAGAAAAAGAAAAAGCAAATAAAACATGGGAGAAAGATGCAATTTCAGACTTGCAACTCTCTGAAGATAAATTCAGGGTGCAGTGAGGTGGAACAATTAAAAGTCACCTACCCAAGCTCTCTGAAATACTAACAGTAGAAATAACAAAGCAGAGGAATGAGGATCTAGAAAAAAAAATCAATTTGGCAAAAATTTCTCAGGTAAGTGGTGAGCTGATGACCATAATAAAGGACATGGCTGTGAATCTAGAGTAGATATTTATTTTTAAAATAGAGAATCTTAGGAAAGTAATAGATAATATTAATGCCTAATGTAGGAAAAAAAATGAAATCCATTAAACAGATTCTGACAGATATGGAGGAGATTAAAAATTCTACTGAAAGTATATTTAGCAAAATAAACCATGTGAGGGCAAAATATCAGTTCTAAAACAGGTTTTCAGTTAGTGAATATGAAAAGAAAGATTTTCCAAAAACAGCAATGAACCATGAAAGAATCGATCCAAAAGCTGTCACATCATGCAAAAAGAAATAACATGAGATTGATCAGAGTCAATGAAAAACCCAGAGAATACAAATAACATAAAAATCCTAGTCACAGAAGTAATGGCAGAAAACTCCCCATGCATAGAAAAAGAATTTGACATACAGAATGTGTGGAGTATAGAACTCCAATCACCCATGATTAGAAAAAAGTATACAGTAAGGCAAATAATAGTCCAGAATCCAGAGATTAAACATAATAACAGAGAGTTAAAAGCTGTTAGAGAAAAGAAACAAGTCATATATAAAGGAAAGCCCATCTGAATCACTCTGGGCTTCTCAACACAAACCTTCAAATCAAAGAGAGCTTGGACTAAAGTATTTCAAGCCCTAAGAGAAAACAATCTCCAACTCAGATTGATCTACCCTACAAAACTGACTTTCAAAACTGATTGAGAAATAAAATACATTCATGACAAAGAACATCTATGAAAAGTCATGAACACCAAACTAATACTTTAGAATGTTCTGGAGGAAATTCTAGAAAAAAATAACAAAAGATTACAACTCCCTGATCCTCAATGGAATGTATTCTCATTACAAGGCAAACAATTTAATGAAGGGGAGAAATGAGGGGGCAACAACATAAAATAACAGAAGGATAAATCAATAAATATCAGTTATAACCACAAATGTTAATGATCTCAATTCACCAATCAAAAGAAACAGGATGGTAGAATTGATCAAGAAGCAGGAACCAACAATATGCTGTATACAAGAAACACATCTAGTTTAAAAAGAAATTCATAGAAAGTAAAGGATGGAAAACAATACTCTATGAGACAGGATTCAAGAAAAAAGTAGGGGTAGCTATTGTATTTGCAGACAAAATGGAGTTTAAACCAAGACTGATTAAGAGAGATGGAGAAGGTCATTACATCCTTGTAAAGGGAAACCAACAAATACGAGTGTGTCCAGTTATATAAAACAAATATTAATGAACATGAAAAAGTCAATTGAGAACTAATATAATTGTAATGGGGGCAACACCAATACACAATTATCACAAGTACACAGATCAATTAGACAAAAAATATCAACAATGAAATATTAGAACTGACACAAACTTTTGAACAAGTGACTTAGTAGATGTCTACAGTTTTCACCCCCAAAACTCAGAATATACATTCTACTCAGCTGCACATGAGATGTGCTCCAGAACAAACACATACGAGCTCATATAGGATGATTAAGTAAATGGAAAGGAATTAAAATTTTTCCATGTGTATCATCAGATTATAGTGTAATGAAATTGGAAGTAAATGTCAAAGAAGACACAAAAACTGTACAAATTTAATGGAATAACAATTCTCAAACAATTAATGGATCATAGATAAAAAATTTTTTAAAATTAGATGGTTTCTAAAATTAAATAATTCATATACAGAAGACTAGAACTTATGGAGCTCAAAGAAAGCAGTCCTACATGGGAAGGTGTAGCAGTGAATCACTGCATCAGAAAAACAGTGGGCTCAAATAAATAATCTAAGTGGAAACAAGCTTCTAGAAAAAGGACAAGTCAAACTTAGAGCTCATACAAGGGAAATGTAAGGATGGAAAATGTAAGATCAGAGAAGAAATTAGTACAATTGGGACTAAGGAAATAATAAAAAGAATCAATCAGTTAAAAAGTTTTTTTTAAAGATTAAATACAATTAACAAAACCTTAGCTAACCTAATTTTAAAAAAGCAAGTAAAAAATCTCAAATTCATGCAATTAGGAATGAAAAGAGTGAAATCAGAACAGATCCTTCAGATATCCAGAAGATCACCAATACCTACTTCAAAAATCTGTATTCTTGAAGGGAAACACAGCCCAGACACGTATGAATTACACAGATGAATTAAGATGATAAAAATTCTACATAACCTAACAACAATAAATGAATTGAAGTTGTAACTAGAGAACTATTGACAAAGAAAAGCCCAAGACCTGACAGATTCACCACTCCTACTCAATATAGTTCAAGAACCACTAGCCAGAGCAATTACATAAGAGGAAGAAATAAAAGAAATAAGGATAGGAAAGGAAGAAGTTAAATCATCATTATTTGAAGTTGATACCCTTCAAAATCAAAATCAAAATCAACAGAATTCCTATAAATAAATAACAAAATTCATTGTGCAAAAACTTAGGGAAACCTCGGTTTTCACAACAGTATAAAAAGTGAAATACTTAGTAATCAATCTAACAAAGGATATAAAAAAAACCTTTTTATCTGAAAATTATAGTACTCAAAAAAAGGAGATCAAAGAATGTATCAGAAAGCAGGAAGATATCCATTGTTATTGGGTAGGAAGTACCAATACAGTACAAATGGACATACTCCCAAATTGTCATATAGATTTATTACAACCCAATAAAAATATCAATAGTGTGCTTCACAGAATAAGAAAAACAATCCTAAAATTCATTTGAAACCAGAAGAGATCTAAAGTAGCCAAAACAAACCCACAGCAGAGGGCATCATGGTCCTGACCTGAAATTATACTACATAGCTACCATGAAAACAGCAAAAAACTAGACTTGAGAATTAGTGAAAACACATGAAAAAACCTAGAAACAACACAAAATGCACTCAACCACCTTAATTTGACAAAGGGGCCAAACATGTTCACTGGAAAGGTAACCTATTTTATAAAAGGTGCTTGAAAACCCAGCTTTCAACAAGCCAGAGATTAAAACTAGATCGATAGCTGTTACTGTGCACTAAAGTGAATCAAAATGGATGAGAGATCAAAATATTAAAACAGAAACATCAAATCTGCTGGAAGGTAGAGCATATAAGCTCATGAAGATGTAGATGTAGGCAAAGACTTTATGAAAAAGTCCTGTTTACACAGGAAATATTCCAAAGAATCAAAAACTGGGATCTCATCATATTAAAAGGCTTTTGCACAGCAAATCATCAATGGAGAAAAAGTAATTGCCTGTTGTTTCCCAGACAAAGGACTAGTATTTCAAATATATAAATAACTCCAAAAAGTCAGATTCCCAAAATTTAGAGACTCAATCCAAAAAAGAGCATCTGAAATTAATAAATACTTCTCCAGTGTAGAAGTACAGATCATGAATAAATATATGAAAAAAATGTGCAGTATCATGAGTTATTCAAGAGATGCAACTTAAAGCAACACTGAGATTCTATATCACTCCAGGACAAATGACGACTATTTTTTTATTATTTATTTTTATTTTATTTTTTTATGGAACTGGGGATTTGAACTCAGGCCCTTGTGCTTGCCAGGCAAAAACTTACTCTGCTGAACTATCTCCCTGGTCCTATTTATTTATTAAAATTTTATTTATTTATCTATTTATTTTTGTACTACTGGGGATTGAACTTAGGACACTGTGATTGCCAGGCAAGCATTTATTCTACTGAGCTATCTCCCTGGTACCCCTACAAAGGTCCATTGTTAAGAAATCAACCAGATGATGGTAGGACTGCGAAGATAAGGAATTCTTCTCTACTTTTGGTACGTATGTAGACTGCTGAAACTACTGTGGATGCCAATGTAAAAATTCCTGAAAAGTGACTTGAGATTCCATTTGACCCAGCCATTCCCCTGAAAAAATGAACGTCCTCATTAGTAATATATGCACATAGCTTACAGCAGTATAGTTTGCAATAGCTAAACCTTGCAAACAGCCCCAGTACCCATCAAACAATGAATGGATAAGGTGATCTGGGTTTTTTTTTTTAATACAATGGAGTTCTATTCTTCCATAAAGAAGGATAAAATCAAATGTGTCTAGGTAAATGAATGCACATTGAGACCATATTCTTAAGTAAAAGAAATCATGCTCACGTGTTTAAATATCACAATGTTCATGCAAGAAACAGAGGAGATGAGACAAGAGAAGAGACGCCGTAAGAAACTACAAGGATAAATGAGGACCAAATATATATTAAATATTGAGAAGAAAAATGCTCAAATGATAATGGGAACAAGGGGAAAGGAGGAAGGGAAAAAAGAAAATAAAAGGAAAAATGGAAGCACAGGTTTGGTTAATAAGGAAGGAGAGATGGGCCTAAGGAGCAGAGGGGACTGGGGACAAAAGAATCAAGGAATATTATGTACAGACACAAATTCCTTATAATGAATGTGACCAGCACATAGATCTAAAACATACCAGTAACATTAGATAAAAAAGGGATGGAGACCTCTGTTTTATATGGTATGCTCTCCCTAGGCCTGTCCTTGCAAAGACACAGTAGGAATAAATAGATGGTCTTTGCTGTCAAGGCATTTCTGAAAAGAGAATTTCATGCTCAAGGTATAGGTATGTGCAGATTTACCTTCCTTGCCTGAGAAGTTCTCTGTGACTCTCATCCCTAGTTTCTACCTGTGACAAATGACAGTTTTATAAGTAAAACGCCAGGGAAGGCTAAGGCCCTGGTACTGTCTGCTGTGGTTTTTGCCTAATCCCAATATTACCTGTGATAACCAGGTGCTTCTCTCTCGCTTCAGATGTTTCTAAAATGCATGAGAGCCTATTTGAGTTATAATGTAGATAAGGTAAAATAATGACAATTTATTTAAAAATTAAATAATTTGTAAACTTTATTACTTTATCACCAAAACTTTTAATATATACATATATCATTCTTTGTCAAACATTTATAATTCCAGGCTGATGTCACACTAAGGTTTAGAATTACAAAGTTTGAAAGCTAGTTTTAAATGAAAATTCCATTCCATTCAGGTTTCATATGTTCCTATGAATAAAACTTAGTAATAGGCTTAATTTGATGGGTTATAATGCATAGCTGAAGGAGAGGTAAGGATTGAAACTTGTTCACCAACATTCTTTCATGGTACGAAATAGTGCTTCATATTATCTCAAAAGTACCAAATGATCACATAGTCAATTTCTATGACTTCCTTATGGGACCAAGGTCCATTTTAACTTCTTGGCTACCTTGGGGTGGAAATGCCAGGTAAGATTTTCAGAAAACCTGACAGTAGGGATACTATGGGCAACCTCAAGGAGATGAAGGTTGTTGGTTTCCACCCTTTATATGTATTTCTGAAGCCCCCCATTCTCACTTCAAATACTTCAGGTACTGAAAAGGCTCTCTTGATTGCAACCAAAAAAACATGACTTGACTTAGATGAAGCACAAAACAGGATCTTAAAGTTAAATGTCTGTAAGGAGACTTCCCATACAGTGCAGCTCAGAGACTCAATTGATATTATTAGATCACACATACAAACTCAGAGATAGAGAGAAAGAGAGAGAGAGACAGACACAGACACAGACACAGACACAGACAGACAGACATGGGGATGGAGACAGAGAGGGAGACAGACTCTACCAAATTTCAACACCAGCTAGTGGCTTAGGTGGAGTGGCCCAAGCATCATCCCTCAGGTCAGTTACAGGGTAGGGCGTTCCCACCCACCAATGTATCAGCTGACTGTCACTGTGATAAGACACGTGATACAATGAAAGATGATACGGTTCACAAGAAGATATGGTTTATTCTGGCACTCAGTTTTAGAGTTTCAGTCTATAGTTGCTTGGCCACAGTGATTTGTTTGTTGCTGTGGCAAGGCCTCACTTCATGGTGGGGAGGGAGAGCATGCTCCCCTCAGGAAGCAAAAGACAGGAAGAGGAGTGGCTAGCTCCCAAGATTCCTCTTAAGGGAACACTCCCCAGTGACTTCATTTCCTGTTTTAGGGAGAGCTTTACTTCTTAAAGGTTCTACCTCAGCCAACTATCATCAAGCAGAAGACCATGCTTTCAACACATGGATTTTTATAGAGTGTTCAGATTCCAATTATAGCAGTAACTGTATTATGCAGTAAAGAACTAACTTTACCAAGAGAGAGGACTGAATTTTAGCTCAGTTCCCAGGGGGTAAACTCTAGCCTGTAAAATTTCTAAAGTGATAAGATAAAGTTTGCTACTTGTAGTGGATCTTTTAGTCTCCCTCCTGATACTTTATGTTAATGAGGTCATTTAAAAGGCAGGCATTTTAGAAAGAAAAAAACATAGGATTAGAGTTGGGGTCTTGAGCCACAATATTTAGGCCTGCTGGCCTCCATGGAGGACAGTGGAGGGCATGCACTGGCATGCAGTTCAGTCACATAGGCAGCGCTTCAGTCAGGCACGCCCCTACTCATAAGGAAGTCCCAATAAAAAGTCCGGATGCCAAAGGTTCAGTGAGCTTTTCTGGTTCTCAATGCTCTTTGAATATTATGGTATTAGTTCAAGACAGTACTATGCTTTACAACAAATACTGCCTAATTTGTATTGTTTTATTTAGTGAAATTTGCTATGGGGGCTAGGGAGATAACTCAGCAGAATAAGTACCTGGCTGGCAAGCATAGGGTCCTGAATTCACTGCCAGATACCACCAAAAAAAAAAAAAAAAAAAAAAAAAAAAAAAAAAAAAAAAAAAAAAAAAAAAAAAAAAAAAAAAAAAAAAAAAAAAAAAAAAAAAAAAAAAAAAAAAAAAAAAAAAAAAAAAAAAAAAAAAAAAAGAGAGAGAGAGAAAAACAAAAGAAATTTGGCAACATTTTGATTTATTGTTATTATTATTATTTTGTATTCTCTTTTTAAAAACTGATGACTCTCATGGTGTTTTGGCACTGACTGGGAGAGCTGCTATATTTCTTAAAATGATGGAGTTTCATGTTTGAAACACAGATTCTTATCTACTTATACTGGTCAAAGTTTGCATCCTTTTTGCTGTGATAAAACTGTACTAATATGTACAGAGTTTTAATGTTTGCCTGGGTTGTTCTAGCAAATTTTCAAGCTTGGAGGTGATCCTCGAAATCTCTCAATTTGTAGCTGACTCATCCTAGAGACACCCAGACATGCCACAGATGTCTGAGTTGAGGCCAGGCTTGTGAGGACTGTCCCCTCAGACTTGGAAGCCTGGAAGCCCATTATAGCTGGTGTACAATGTTCTGGGTGGATTGGCAGTTTGGAGGGCTGTGTACTTGACCTTGAGTTTGCTTAACTGTAGAACCCATTGATGAAGAAAAGCAATATCTGAAAGAGAAAAATACTGGGTAGACAAAAAGAAAAACACCATCAAAAGCAAAATAGATAACCATTTGTCTCCCTTTTTAAGGGTAACTCATCGCACGAGACATCTGGCACCTGTAATAATGCCTCACAGCTATTAAAACCATTCAGGAAATGATTACAGGAACCTGTAGCACTGAGATCAAGTTGTGTTTTCTACCTTTCCTAATGAGTAGTACTGCAATAAAAATTATTGATGATGACTTAGTGTGCTGTTTATATTTTAATATTTACTGTAGAATAACCTGGATTTTTGAACCGAAGTCACAGAGCAATGTAGAGTAGAAATTTTAAAAGGACAGGGACCTGCTAGAAAGCTGCCAGGTGTCAAGTTGTCCAATGAGGACAATGAGTCAATGAATCTGCTCTGAATTCATGTACTACAGTAATATGAGAAAGAGGTCAATCAGAGAAAGGAGGTGCTGGCTTCCCCACTGGTTCGTTTCCCCCATGAAGGGTACTCGCTGAAGTCTGGTGCATCAGCTTGGCAGGGAAAGTGTTGCACTGGCAATGGAACATTAACTCTGCACTCCCATCTATGAGGTTCACCAGATGGAGCCTTTCCACTTGACTGTGGTGAGGCCTAGAAGTTCTGGTAGGATTTGGTTCAGTTCTGGCTGAGCATTCAGCTAGATTCAGTTCTCGCTGTTCTCCAATGCATTCAAATACCTGAAATAGTGCCTGGTACGTTGCTGATACTCCATGAGCTGTTATTCTTATAGATGGTGACACTGGTGGCCATGTAGAAGTACTGGAAAGACTCCAGGGCGATTCCATTGCCTAATGGTACCAAATGTTCGAGCAGCTGGCTCCACAACTGATGGACTCGAGTTCAGATGCCTGGTCCACTCAGGTCTCCGGTAAAATGAGAGCGGTGACAGTGAAAATGTGGTATGCAATAGGAAAGCTGGTGAAAGAGTGGACAGAGTAAGAAAGGGGAAGGAGGGAATGCATGACTCCAAGAGGTTCAGAAAGGGCTCTCTTGTATGAGTGCTACAAGAGCTGCCTTTTCATTTGAGGAAAGTAGATTAGGTTATAAAATTTATAACAACTCTATGTAACTTCTGCTGGCTGGGCTTTGGGTTCATCCATAATGTCATGGTCACAGCACTCTTTGTTCCCCATGGTCAGCAGAAGAAATGTCCTCCTGTCTCTAACTATGGCAAATTCTCATTTAAAGAGGGGGCACTGCTGATCTTCGCCTGCTGCTCCCCCATCTGTCCTGCCAGTTTGTGCATTTGCCCAAATTCACAGCTATAATTCACAGCTTTACTCCGCAACTTAGGATGGCTTCCATGTTCTGAGTTCATTGAATTAAAGGGATTAAAGAGACAGCATTTCTAAATAAGAAAAGCCTCTTACCTCGAATGCTTCCTGAAATTTGCATATTTTCATTTCATCGCTTTATAAACTACTATCAGGAAGTTAAATCGTTGTAGTCACATAAGCCACATGATGGAGTGCAATTTTTTTCTCAAATGAGTTTGTTTTTAAAGAAATGGAGTTTGTATTAACATGTTTCAAAGAGGTTTTCTGTGATCCGGTATTATTTAAAACTTATCCATTAAACATCTGATGAATAGGCCTATTACTTTTACTAAAGCTGATTAAAAGCTCATTTAGAGGGAATGGAATGAATTATCGCACAATGATTTCATTGCAATACATCTTTGTAAGTGCCCAGTTTACAGAGAAACTGAATCCCAATTTACCCTGCAAATTAATAGGTGAGAAATCTTTGGTGTTCATGTATAAGCACAAGTCTATCTTTGATCTTATAATTTTGGTGGTGGAGGAGATGGAGGTGGTGTAGCATTAACATTTTGCTAGCATGGAAAATCATGCCAGAAAATAAATCATGTGCAGGACTGTCATAATGGCCTCACCAGTTATGACAGGAAAAAAGAATAGCTACAGCTACCCTTCAGTGAGCAATGAAATAGGGAACAATTTGTTAAGCATCCCTGGAGTCAATTATACTGGCATATGATCAGTTTGGGGGCTGCCAAGCTTCGGGGGGACCCAATTAGAATTCACCAAAAATGAAAATGGATGGATGTGAGAAAACTGTGTTAGATTTATGGGGTGAACAGAAGCAAATATACTTTGAGCCATAAATAACCCTGGTGGACATTCTTTAAAGGAGACTGGTAAAGAGCAGCCTCCCTAGCTGTGATTTTAAAGTTTGCTCTGTAATATTTTACATCATTACTACAAAGGAATTAAATTAGTTGGATTTAATCTATGCAGTACAAGATAGCAATTATGGAAATTGTAGCCATTATTAATTTTGTTGAAGAAGCAGCCTTGCATAGAGCTTCAGAGTGATTTTTCTTTTCCTTTGCATTTAAACTACAGAAAAACACTATAGATTGCTACAAATGACTGCTAGTGAAATGCTGAAGACTGTACAGCAATTCCTTTTAAAATCAGATATTCAGTTGTCAAGATGTTTGAACAATCTAATGATGGATGTTCATTAGCTCAGTGCTGTCAGGATGAATTATCACTGCACATCTCTGATACTGATCCTGTTTTTGCAGTCATGATTGAGTTGTTAAGGAAGAAAGCATTTCACAGAGCTTTGTCTGTTTCCAAACCAGTAATAACATGAAATATCATTGGCTTACTCAGCAGTGTCCAAACCCACAAAGCAAATAGGTTAGGTCTATCCCAGAGTCTCTTCTGCAGCAGTGAATGGATTTGCCCTCTTTAGAGTAGGGTACAATGTTCCAAAACAATTATTCTTATTGGAACAGACTAAGGAATTTACTTCAAATGAGGCTGTAGGTTGTCCCATGGATGCTATGTCAGAATAAATGTTCAACTACTCTTCAGAGCTATAATTTGTTCATTATTCCATGAAACACTGGTGACCTGTGAACTCCACATAGCTGAGTTTAATGGAGGGGAAAATTCTTTTACTATAGCAAAACTGGTATGTAATTTAGGTAGGATGAAATTAGTTCTTTGCAAAGGGGATATTTTCATACACCAGATGTCATCAAGCAGTAGCCTTTTGTTGTAGATGTCAGCCGTGAATATCCACATCAGTTTAATGAAGATGTGGTCTTTAAATATATCACTGTAGGGTCATTATTTCAATAAAAGTCCAATACCCTTACTGGATACGACTGAAAAAAGATAGTGAATTTTAAAAAGGCATATTGCCATTAATCCCTTTTGCTTTTACACCACTTATCATTTTTGCCACTTTCTGAAGAATTTTGGCAGTCTTTTTTAAAATTTATTTTTAAAGAGAATAAAAAATAGATAACACACTAGAAATGATAGAGTTGCAAGAAGTAAGATGATAGGAATTCAACAATGGCTATTTTATTGAGCACTGTTGTTTTCAAAGTGGTTGCTCAGATTGCCATATATAAGCATGTAAAATTGGTCAAAACGAAAACTTTAAGCATTAACTATACTCTTCAGTAAACAGAAATTGGTAGGATAATCGTCCTAACCATCCTGTGCATATACGTACTTGCTTTCAACATTGCTTCTTTCTCTCCTCCTGTCCTTCACCCCAATTGCTCTTTTCTTTTGAGCAGTCTTCTTGTATCTTCTTTGGTTGTGCTGTTGTAGTTGCTTCAATGTTCTTAACTGACCCAAAGTGTGTGCATTTTGTGTCCATCTTGATTTTGTGAAGATACACAAGTTGCACAGTGTCAGATCTGGTGGATAGAGTGGATAAAAAGATACCGTAAGGTGTCTAAGATGTTGCTTTTCTGTTGGGTAGTGCTCAGAGCAGCATTTCTATATTTTTGATTATGTACAATGAAGGCATGCAGAGGGCCTCCAGACCTGCCTCAGAGAGTGACAAGAATGATGGGACTGTGTGTGCAAACGGAGAGGGCTTATTTTGAAGATATTAATTAACATGTTTTTTATTACAATTATTCAAAATAAACATTAGTCAGATATTTGATCACACTTTTATAATCTGATAGGCTGTGACCCTTTTCAGATTTGTAGAAAGAGGCACTGTCGTTCTGCGTGTGTACCCAGCTGCAGCTGGGCCTAAGGGTGCTCTCAAACATAACAGATTCTTGGAATGCTTGATAATGAAACCCGATGGCCACGACTCTGCACTTTCTGTGCAGTTGTTCGGCGACTGGTGATAAAAGGCAGGGTGGCTGCCATGAGAGGTGGGAGCAAGCCAAGGCTGGGCATCAAGACTTGTCATGAAAATTTGTGAATTTATGCTTTCTTCCTAAAAATAATTACTGTGTCTAGTAAGTAGAAAACATTAGACTAAACATTCTAAGTGGTACATGGTCACTCTGTGGTAATGTACCACTTTTTGACTTCCTGGTGTGACAATGACCTTTCCTTTCTTTGTATTGAAAATTACAGTTTGTCAGCTATGGACTTCCAGCTGCTAGAGGGCTCTAACACTGACATTAACGAGGGTACTATAGCTGTCCTGCAGCACAGCCCTTACTCCATTGGGCTGGTGTTCAACAGAAGTCTCCTTGGGAGCATTTATGTCAGTCGCCTCCAGCACCAAGACCAAAATCGATGTTTAAAGCAATCATTAAGATGCATGTATGATCACAGACTTCATTTGGAAATGTCAACAGATCATATTATCTGTTGAGACCTATCCTCCAGAGCCGTGGTCTGTTTTCTCCTGAGGGATGGCGAGGTGGAAGCTCAGTCCCCAGTGTGGGGCTGTTCAGAGGATGGGGAATCCTTCAGTTCTTAGGTCTCTGAGGGCGCTATCCAGAGCACCAGCATCGCTCTTGTAGGACACTGCAGGGTTATAAGGAATGCTGGTTGCATGTCTCTCTGGCCTCATATACCACTGTATGATCTTTGTTTGTCACTTACATTGCCCCTAAGATGCCATCTGCCATAATGTGACATAGTTAAGTCTGGCAAAGCTTGCACCTGCCCTTTTGATTAAATCATGAGTTAAACACCTTTTTCTGTATAAGTTACACACCCTTAGGGGCTTTGTCAGGGTGATGGAAAATGAACGAATACATGTAGTACCCTGGACTCACTAATCTCATGTCTGCATTTTACTTATTTAGAGTCATGTCTAGCCCCTCCTTTTTATGTATCCAGGATAGATGATACAGATTTTATTTCCCTTTAAAGAGGATTATTTTTGCTTAGTGCTACAGCCAAGCCTGATCTTTCACTGCAGAGACAAGTAGTATTGGAAGAATTCCTTTGCAGAGGTACATTTTTTAATGTAGTATCTAAGTCAATACTTCCAATTTATCATAACATGTTGGTAATAAAGCCAGTCAATTTTTTCCAAGGCCTCTTTATCTTCTAGTAAAGTCTCCAGGACACAGTAAGTACATATATCATGAGGCTAGTATAAAGGTCCACTTTGACATTTCAAGGGACACTGACTGTATATTTTTCTGTGAGATGCTGAGAATCTGTGAATGTATCAGGTATACTCAAGAGCTCCTAGATCTTGGGAGTTTTTCCCTTATCCAAAGTTAGGCTACTGGGGACCTGGCAGATAGATTAGTGGAATAAGTGCTTGATTGTCAAATGCAAGGTCCTGAATTTGACCCCTGATACCACCAAAATAAATTAATTAATTAAAGTTAAACAAACAAAATTGGAATACTGAATCCTACAATCAGAAATGTTTTCTATACTTCTCAGCTTAAATTTTGTGTCTAATGTTTTGTAAGTAAGCAGAATTTTTAAGAACCTACTGATATTTTATACATAGATAACTGGAGAAGTAATTAACAATTTTATTATGGAAATTTTCATATAGTCAAATGTAAGGAACAGTACTACAAGTCTATGTTGACTTGACTGTGAATCATCAATATTTCACTAATTAGGCCCAACTTCCCTTATTTTTTTGCTGCACTATTTTAAAGTTATAAAATCCCAAATATTATATTATTTCTAATCTGATACTTGAGCATATATTTCTAATAAATAAGACCTCCTGCCATTTTTCTTTTTTATGTACTTGGTACAAGTTCTCACCACGGAGCTCAGACTCATAGTGACTCTCCTGTTTTTAGCCTCCCCAGTGCTGGAATTAAAGGCATGCACCACCATGCCCGGACTCCTTGGCCAGCTCAGCGTGCCTGGCATGAGGCTGGCAAGGCATATGGTGCCAGGGATCAAGCCCTGATCTCTGAGCTTGCCTAAACAGGCACTTAGTCCCCTGAGCTAACTTGCCAGCCCCCCTTCTATCATTTTTTGAAAAGGAAACATAACTACCACGCCATCACCAGAAGTAATAAAATGAAAAATAATTAATATAAGCCCAGACAATATTTGTATTTTTCCCAGGTTGTCTCAAAAATGTCTGTTTGGAGTTGGTTTCATTTATTTTTAGTCAGCTTCACATGAAGCACACAGGCTGCATTTAATATATAGTTCTCCTCACCTCACTCGCTGCTATGCACAGCATCAGTTTGTTAGACAAACTAGGTTGCTTATCTGTAGAATGTGACATATTCTGAATTTGGCCAGTGGCTTCCTCCTGGTGTCAGCAGGCTTATTTTCCTCTCTACCTATTTCCTGCGACTGAAACTTGTAGTCAGGAAATGGATTAGGTTTAAATGGAATTGTTTTAGACAAGATTACTTAATAACAAAGTTGTTATGTTCTGTCACAGGTGTTTAACAACTGTTTGTACCACGCATTTCATGACATTCAGACTGAGTTATATACACAGATAGTATCTGTTTAATATCACCAACAGAAAGTTTGCCACCAATATTTCTCTGGATGAGTATTTTAATTTTTTTCTTTTTAAAAAATTATTTATGATGTTGTACACATGTAACATCATAAAACAGCCACTTTCATTGTGCACACTTCATGCATAAGGCAGTATTTCATTCAGCTTGTGTGCCTGAATTACTTTACTCAGCACTAGGGCTTCAGGGTGCATCTGTCTTCCTACAAGTGACTTAATTTTATCCTTCTTTATGACTGAGTAGTAGTCCTTTGTATAAAAATACCACATCTTTTCTATCTATTCCTTGGTTGATCAACATTTAGGTTGTTTCCAGGATTTATCTATTACAAATTGTACTGCTGTAAACATGCTGCAGTATGGAGGGGCTACGGGGGAGAAGGAACCTTTCTCCACTGTTGGTAGGAGTACTCCATTATATATAAAGGCCCACATATTTTTATTTTATGGGGAAAAAAGTTAAAAAATTTTTGTAACAAGATGATAGAATAACAATAGTTAATACATTGTATATTGTCATCATTAAAGTAGTTAGAGTACAAGATACGGACATAAAATATTTTCTAATTGATGCTAGCACAAACATTCTTTTTATATGATATGAGAGACACTAATAGAATCTCTCTTTTCCCTTCTTTCCTTTCCCCTTTTCCACAACCTCATTCCTTTTTCCTTTTAAACAATTTCTTCCCATTTCACAATATCTACTGCACATTTAGATCTTATTTACTCTTTCACTATCTCACACTAGGGACACTATACAGTATTTATACACGTGAATCTAATTTATTTTACTAATGAGTGTGGTCTCAAATTACATCCATTTACCTATAAAAGTCTCAAGTGTATCCATCCTTCTTTACAACTGAGTAGTACTCCCATTGTATTAAAAATACCTCATCTTTTCTATCTATTCATTGGCTGATCAACATTTAGATTGCTTCCAGGATTTAGCTATTACAAATTGTACTGCTGTAAATATAGATTCACATATATCACTATGATATTATTTTTTTAATTCTTCAAGAAGATGCTAAGAAGGGGAATGACTGTGTCAAAGGGGAACTCTAGCCCCAACTCTTTGATGAATCTACACGCTGATTTCCACAAGGGTTGCACCAGTCTTCACTCCTACCAACAGTGGAGAAAGGTTCCTTCTCCCCCGCAGCCCCTCCAACATTTGTTATTTGTTGATTTCTTGATGATACTCATTCCTTCTGGAATGAGATAAAATCTCAGTGTTGTTTTAATTTCTGTATTTTGAATGACTAGTGATGTCGAACTTTTTTTCATGTATTTATTAGTCATTTGTATTTCTTCAACTAAGAAGTGTGTTTCATCTCAGTGGTCCATTTTTGTTTTTTGTGTTTTTTTTCCATTTATTTTTATTTTATTAAAATACAAATGTCAATCAGACAGTTTCAAGACACCTTAACCATACAGAGTCGATGAATTAATACATTGCAAACTGTTTTCATAACGTTTTGGTACTGTACAAGGTGCATACATGAAATTATATTTACAGGTTTTTTTATAGCTGAATTATATCAAAGATTCAATAAT
>PVKA01020491.1:11599-40399 GCA_004027165.1 Ctenomys sociabilis | reverse complement strand
ACCGTGGATTGCTGAGAAATGTCCCTCCGGTGTGGCAGGCTAGGAGTTCTCACTCCAGGCTGACCTGCACTGGGTCTGGCGCTGTGGGGTGGGACCAGTAATCACCTGGAAGTGTTTCTCTGGCACAGTGTGCCTGGAGCTGTCACCCGGCCATGGGAGGTGACGGGCAGCTTAATCCCTGGGAAATGTATCTCAGGCACGATGGGCCTGAGGTTCTACACTCACTGACCTTTGATGCCCAGAGAATCGGGGAAATTCCCACTCAATCCGTGGGCTTTAGGTCAGGGGATCTGGGGAGGTGTTGGTGAGTGGGTCCTGAGGTTTCAGACAAGTCACTGGCTTGGAAGGGTTGGGGACAGGGATCCGCGAAGCGCGTGTGGGAAGAAGCCAAAGGCTCTCCCTCAGACTCACCACCCTCACTGATCTGGGAAGCCTGGTGAGTCCTGTAAATTCGCTCTCGCTGGGAGAGCTTGGTGCGGGATCCAGGAGGCCGCTGGAGTCAGCCACTGTCTCTGGCCGGTCTCAGGGGCTGGGCGGGCGTGGGCGGGATGGAGCAAGATGGTGGAGTCGGCCGCGCTGTCTCTGGCCGGTCTCAGGGCAGTAAGTGAACCTTTATGAGTCACTGGTCCCAAACAAAGCCTGTATTGGTCTTTCCAGTAGGGTTGTTTTAAAATGGCTGCCTTCCTGACAGAATTCACTAAAAGAATAGATCTGGATGTTTTTAATGCCAGAAAGACTAACCCAAGTTGGTTTGCCGCTTATTTGCCGTCGTTTTACGTTGCTCCCCGCATGTGTGTATTGGAATGGTCTGCTGTGGGTGCCTTCTGCATCTAGCACACCTGAGGCTGAGGAAAGTCAACAGAACCTGAAGCTCACAGAGCTTTGTGGTGTTGGTGTAGATGTTGGGTAAGGAATGGCATTCAGATACCTCGTCTTGTTATCAAAGTGAAAGGGTACAGGTGGGACAAAAGACAGTGATGACCTTAGAAGTTGGTTATATGATCACTGGTATGCTCCACTGCCTCAACTTAGGTTGCTCTTACTATGAATATGTTTATTATATCTCTGGCAAAGAAGAGCAGACCCACTTTTATCTAATCATATTAGGTTTATTTTTTGTGGAAATCTTTTAAAATTGTTTTCTTAAAGTGAATACTGAAGTACTCTTGGCATAATGCATGTGGTTTCTGAGCCCTTGTCTTCCTTGAGGAAGACCTACTTTGATGTACCTGAAATCTTATTACCTGTAGTGAGTGAGGGCCTTGTTGAGAACTCTTAGCTTGAGAAAATTGGATGTGTCATTGGCCAAAAGCCAAGAGGAAGTCAGTGCTTGAATATTACTATGGCAAGCCTAGAGGATTGTCATGATCACGTGGCCAACTGTAAATGGATATACTGGTGATCAGATTTGTGTCATCTTGGCAGTAAGTAAAATTCTCTGCATCTACCACTCCTCCCCCACATTTTAAAGAAGTAGTCTATTTTTTCTTTAGATCTCACAGTAATAGAATCAATAAAATTCCAATACTTTTCTTGGCTTACTACAAATTTATTATGCACACAGGAGCAGATTGTAATAAAGCCAGGCCTCATCATTTCAGCCAAATTTCCCCTCAAGTACATCTCATCTCAAGCTCTTCATCTCCTAATCATTAGAAATGGGGTTATGAAGAAATGAAAGATTGAGGTAGATGAGACACTTCATTGTTCTACTTTCATTATGCTGTTGAGATCTCCCTTATTGTACAGTCTTTGGCAACCAATTACTACTTGGAAAGTGATTATTAAACAGTTTACCTAATAATGGGTTTTTACACATGGCTGTTCTATTGCTCTTTAAGGTTAAGCGAACAGGATTATTCAATATCCATTTACAATGGAATCTGTGAAAATGCTAAATGGAATGCATAATTCATATAGACTGTCACTAGTACAAAGCCAAATCAGTTTAACCAAATATCAGGTTACAAGGAAATAGGGGTAAGTGGCAGTCCTAGCAGAACTAGTTCTAGTTAGCTAATGGTCCAGATAATCAGAAAAACTAAAGTAATAGACTAATGTAAAAAAAAAAAGTCAGGTGAAAAGTTGATGTGGGATGGATGTGGTAGTCGTCAGGGCCAGGGAGCCCAAATCCCGCCATCTGATTGTTCCACTGATTTAATCCTCATTGTCAAGGTCATCTCAAGGTCCCATATGCCTAATGTAGCTGTAACAACTTTGTTCTCCCCAGGAGGAAGGTGTTAAATAACAAAAATACATGCCTGAGGTTGCCTGTCATTTTAACTCATACTTAATTAGCCCGAGTTTAGTCACATGATCACATCTAGCTACAAAACAGGATGAAAAATGAAATCACTATTCTGCGAAGCCATGTGCCAAAGTTCATGTTCTATCTATTCTTACGAAAGGGAGTAGAAGAAATATTGGAGTAGTTTATGGGTGAAACACTGCCACAGAGATTTATTGAGCACCTGAGCAGTTTAGCACTTTACAAGACACTAGAAAAGATTTTGTATTATGACAGTTTTTACTTTTAATGAGTTAGTAAATGTAGCAAGGGTATTTATTATCAAGCAATGGAAGCTAGTGGGGAAAGTCTTAGTTTAGAGGTAGAATGACTCAAGTTGGGATCCTTAATTTTCAATTTGTTGTTTAAATTCTTGATGCTTCAGTGTTTTCACTCTGTGCAGTGCTATACAGTATTGTGAGAATAAAATGGCTGTAATACATGTTAAGTGTTTTGCATTTTTTAATGACTCTCAGAACACATTCTAGAAAGGTTGACTGAACTATCTGTATTACTACCACTAGTGAGTACCAGCCTCCTTCTCCAAATCTGAATCACCTTTGAGCATCATTAAGCCTTTGAATGTGCTCATTTGAAAGCTCAGTGTTTTTCAGTATTTCTCAATTATGGAAATGGTTTTCAAATGAAGCATACAGTTGAAATTCAGTGTCTCAAATATGTTATAGAAATGCTACAGCCTTTCCATCAGCAGTGTGGGAGCTGGGAGCCACTTAACTGCACTATCCAGACTGTTATCAGCACACTTTTTGATCTTTAAAGTATTTTCTTATTAACTTAGTATCACTGGATGGTTAACATATAATGTATATACACACATTGGGAATTAGAAAAAAACAATCTTGGGCTTAAAAACTCAGAAAGACAAGACAGAGAGTTAACAAACAAATGTCCTCTGGGAAATAGTCCTGTCCTTGCTAAGAATTTCCAACCCCAGATTCTTGCTCATGGTAAGAACTTGAACATACATAGAAAAACATTGGGGGGTTTTGAGGAGGGGCATAGTATTATCTGGTTTTGTTTTAAAAAGATTACCTCACTATCATGGGGACAATAGATGCTAGATGGAGAGTAGTGAAGGAAGGAAGAGGCACTAAGTACTGCAACAACTAACATGTAAGACTTGATGATGGCTTGTGCCAAGTATGGCTAAAGGTGGTGGTAGACAGTGATGGGAGAAGCAGTCTGATTTAGTGTATATGCTGCAGCTTGTTTATTCTTCGGATAGGGAGGGAGAGAATTTTGGGGAAGAGGGGAAGAGAAAAAGAGAGGGATTGGTTAAGGGTAACTCCATGATTGTGTACAGCGAAGCTAACTGTTAAGAGTTTCCGTTTGACCAAGCATGGGCCAGGTTTTAGAGCTGATTTTCGGACATGTTAAATTTGAATCTCTAATATATTTCCAAGTAGAGATCCCAAGTACAATGTTGGTTATATTTTTAGGGTTCAAGTGTAAAGTTAGACAGGGCTAGACAGATTGAAATACATCAGTGGTCAGATGGAATTTGAATTCTTGAAACATGAAGAGGTAACACTTAAAAAATGATCATTGGGCAGGGATATACCTCAGCAGCACAGTGTCTGCCTGGCAAGCACAAGATCCTGAGTTTGATTCCTGGTACTCCAAAACAAACAAATAGACAAAAAACTTCAAAGATGATTATAGCTATAAAAAAGAGATCTAAGAACTAAGGGTCCATAGGCTCAGGGAAGAGGTGGTGTGAACTAAAAAAAACTGGGTTAGGAGAAAAACCAGGACAATTACTAATGTGTACACGTCTTCAAAAATGAAGTTAAGAAAGAGTTTCAGGAAGGATGCCGTAACTATTTTAAATGCTGCTAAGGCAAGGAAGACAACAACTGACACTTTTAACTATGGCATCATAACTAGGATTTGTACACATAACACATATGTTATATATTTAGTCGTCTTATAATTTTTACTGCTCTTAATGATTTTTTTTTTTTTTTTTTTTTGGTACCAGACATTGAACTCAGGACCTTGTGCTTGCCAGGCATGTGCTTATTCTACTGAGCTATCTCCCCAGCCTTCTTATGTTATATTTTCTATATAATTTCCAATGATTTGTTGCCACAGTAATTTTAATATGTTGATCACATATCCACTGACCTCTTGAATGCTCTTATCTGTTTTAGTAGCTTGCCTGTGGAATATCTTATTTCATTAAATTGTTTAATAAATGTGGTGATAGTGGGTATTGTTGATTGATTCTTGGTTTTAAATCAAAAGCTTTTAAAATTCTACCTTTAGATATGATGATTACTATAATTTTTAAAAATGTATTTAATACAGAGTCTACGGGTCTGCAGGGTCTCACTATGTAGAGTGGACTCCTAGTGATTCTCCTGTTTTCAGCTTCCCAAATGCTGGGATTACAGGTGTGCACCACCACGCCCAGTCTCAGTCACTGTTTTAGTGCACCCTGGGGGCAGGGCTAGGACAGCACACAGGGGATTGAATCTATGACCCCTGAGTCTGCCTAAGCAGGTGCTTTAATCTGCTGAGCTATCTGGCTGGCCCTTGTTTCCTGTAATTTTTTTATTCTGATATATTTTTCAATATAATTTATAATAAATTATTTCCCATAAGTTGTTATTCTAATATATTATTCAATAGGAATTCTTTAATACTGGAAAAATGTTTTTTGTTGCTATAGGAAATTTCTCTATGCTGATGATTTCTTTTGTTGATTTGTGTTCATGTTGGTGAAATTGGTGTGTGCTTTTTTCCTATTCTACCTTTGTTCATATTTGATGTCAAGTTTACATTAGATTCATAATTAGATGCCTGCTTTAGTTTCTTCTTTTCCAAAAATAATTTTCTGAAGAGAAGGATTACATTTCTTCCTAGAAATTTATTAATTATCACCTATAATGTTATCAGGGATGATGTCTTGGGTAAAGAAAATGCTTAAAAAATATTATCTCCATTTTTAAAAGGTTATTGATTTATTCAGACTTTCAACTCCTTCCTTCCCTCCTAGGTCAATTTTGTTATTCGTATTTGTAGAGAATTCTTTTTAACCGGTTTCCTTACATTTCTCGATAGGAAGTTATTATTAGATTTTTTTCTTCTTATTCTGTGTCTTGGCTTTTTAAATTTATACCTGTTCTGTTTGTCTCAGCAAGTAAGTTGTAAGAATGTTAGTCTGAAAACATAATGTGTAAGAACTCCATTAATTTCTCTAGAACTTATGATAACCCCTGTTTGAAACATCTAACTGCTCAGGATCACAGAATCTTGGTCTCAGGCGGCTTGGGGATTTTCCTCCCTGTTCCTGGAATACATACAGAATTCCTTCACCCTGCAATGCCCCACATCTCTTTCAAGACATTCATACTCTACCTGGTGGTCCACTTAGATCTTCCCAACATTTTCTTTCAGTCCATAGAGGTCTCTTCTGAGTGATGTTTTTACACAGTTGCCTGTTCATATTTGCCATTCTTGGACTCATAGAAGGCGTTCTGCTGCTCTTGAACCATGCTAGCGTCTGGTGAGTCCTGAGATTAGATCACAGTCCCTGTGCTTTGACACTCCACATAGTCATTTCTTTTCCGGAATCTTCCTGCATCTTGAATTCTTCATGGCATGTGATGAAGTGCCATTTCGGTTCTGTATTCCCAATGAACAAATTTCCTTCTTGCTTCTTTCAGGCTTAGCCTGAAAGATCTGGGGTCTAGCCCTTATAAAGGATTCAACAGTGTCTGTTTTCATCAGCTTTTTTGTCAACTTTCTCTAGTGCAGGAATTCAATTCTTTTCTACTCTTTTCTCTCAAATGAGTTGTCATTGTCATTCTAGTTTTTCTTGTTTCACGAGGTTACCAGGTTTCTGAAACTTGAAATCCAGAAAGAGGCTCTTGTATTTATCACTTTAAGTCTGTGGTGAAAACTGGGGATGTGGGTCCATAATGGTCTAATTGGATAAAGGGAGAATCTTGGTATATGAGTGCAAAAGAGGCACTAGTTGATACTTCACAACTAACTTTTGAGCTTCTTCACTATATAGATGAAAAGCAGAATCTCACAGAAGTAGCTGATTTGATGAGATCACATAGGTTAATGATAGAAGAGAGCCCAAGCTGCGGATACTATGCTATGTTTTTATTCCTTGATGGTGTATATTATTATTCTTATTCTTCTTATTATTATTATCATTTTGTGGAGCCAGGGATTGAACTCAAGCCCTTGCACTTGCCAGGGAAGCGCTTATTCCACTGAGCCATCTCCCCAGCCCCAGTGTTGTATATTATTGAACAGGTACAGTATATGAAACTCCAGAGTTTGAATTCAACAACATAATTCAATATATTTTAACAAAAAATTAATGTACATTTTAAGGCCTTCTGGATAGATGGTGCAGTGGTGAATAGCAATGAAATAGCCTTCCAAGATTTGGCATGTGGATGATGAGCTACAGCAACATGAAGAAGAGAAGGAGGCAAGTGGGTCCCTGGGTCTCAGGAAGGATTTGAAGGGAGAATTGAAGCCTACAGGGAGCGTGAAAGGAGACATTTCAATGAGGAAGAAGATGGCAGACAGCACTTTCTCTCTGAGCGCAGACTTGCTGCGAGGGTGAGAGGGTTGGCTTGAACTGCAGATGCACAGAGACTGTTGGCAACCTTGAAGGCCTCCATGGAGAAACGTGCCTGGAAGCGGAGTAGCAGCTACTGTGGACAGTAGTGGTTCATGTTATTTGGGCTCGAACTGAGCTCAGACCTCAGAGCAATTGCTGGCTCCATCTGGCAGCTCCGAGTTGGGGTCAAGGAGCCAAATTCAAGCTAGCAGGAACCTGAACTGGAGTTGGCAGGAGGTGCACGTACAGCTGCAGGCTGAAGGGGCGTGGCTCCAGCCTTGCTGCCAGGAAGCAGCCTGAATTGCAGTGGAAATAAAGGTGCAGGCTCTCTCAGGGCCCTACAGTAAAGCTCCAGCTGGCTTTCTGGGGTGAATAAACTCAGATTTGGACTCTGCCCACATCATCAGTGACAGCAGAGACAGGTGTTGAAGTGGAGATATTTTTTCTATTTTCTTGTTCTTTCGCATCCCTTCATTGTTCATTCTTGTCTTATATGTGTGACATGGTTTCTGCTTTTTGCTGTTCTGTTTTTCCTCTTCCTTGTCTCTTTCCCTTCAGTCTTCTGTACCAGTTTCCTGAAGTTAGCTTAATACCCCTTTGTCCTCCATTCTTCTAATTTATTCCTCTTCTCTATTTTCTCCCTAATCCATTTTAAATTTTAACCCATGGTGGTGAATTTTACATATTAAGGGCTTGTATATAGCATATAGTTTTCTGGTTTGTTTTAGATTTTATTATGTAACCACAAATCTAATTCATAGAGTTAAAGTTGGCAAATAAATAGTTTCCTCAGTTTGTCATGTTTAGGCTGTATTTTATGCTATTATTTTTGTTATAACATTTTAGCCAAAGCAACATAATTGTTCAACATAGGTTTTTCTCCATATACCAAGACTGAAGTTGCCTAGGAGTCATAAAAAATACTATAATCCAGTGCCAAAGAACCAGGGGCTAGGCCAGGTAGGCCACAATTTCTCATCCTGAATAAACTGAAGAGGTTAGATTTTTGCAACAGACTCAAAACTGAAACACCTGGAAGATATCTCTGAGAACTATTTACTAAGGATTCTAGATTCTAGCAATAAAGTCATTCACCATAGATAATTTATAAGCATTAACCCAGGTATTAAACTAAAAGTAAAAAATAGGAAATGAGAAGATGAGA
This sequence comes from Ctenomys sociabilis, assembly GCA_004027165.1. Taxonomy (NCBI): domain Eukaryota; kingdom Metazoa; phylum Chordata; class Mammalia; order Rodentia; family Ctenomyidae; genus Ctenomys; species Ctenomys sociabilis. The sequence continues at coordinate 32,335 of PVKA01020491.1, read as the reverse complement.
AGACACATAAACAAGATGCAAACCCGGCCATCAAGCACTGCTCAGCTCACCAAAGGCCAACCCTGGGGACAATGAGGCGATGCAGTCTGAAAGCCAGCCACCCAGCCTCTCTGGGTGATGACAATGAAAGTAGCAAAGCAGATGAATGAGGCTCTGGAAAAAAATCAAATCAGAAATAATTTTTAGGCAACTAAAGGGATGGTCACTATAACGGAAGACTTGGTTAGTGACTCTAGAGCAGCTGAAGATTAAAAAAAAACAACAAAGAAAAGATGTGAGGAACAGTGAAACAAAGTAGAAGACGCAAAAACAACTCTAGAGATACTGAGCCAACTTGTCTTTGACAAAGGAGCCAAGTACCTTCACTGTAAGAAAATAGACTCCTTAATAACTGGATTTTCACATGACAAAAATTAAAACTAGACCAATATTTCACCATATGCTAAACTAAAATTAAAATAGATCAAAGAATAAATATTAAAAAGGAACAGATTATCTGGTGGAAGAGAAAAGAGGTAGAACCCTTGAAGATACTGCTGTAGTCAGAAAGAGTTTATGAAGAAAACCTCAGTCACACAGCAACTGTCACAAAGAGGCAACAACCAGGATCTCATCTTATTAAATTAGCATTACTTTTTATATGTTACTGTCACTTCTCTCAAAGCTAGCTTCTTCTTCTTTTTTTTTTTTTTTTTTGGTACCAGATGTTGAACTCGTGACCTGGCACTTGCTCAGCAGGGGATTATGCCGCTGAGCTAGATCTCTCTGGCCCTCATTTTAGATAGCTTTTGCACAGCAAAAAAAATCACCAGCAGAGTAAAGAGACAACCCACAGTGTCGAAAAAATGTTTTACCACCTGTTTTTTGAAGGATTAATATCTAGAATATATAAAGAATGAAAAAAAAATCAGAACACTCAATTTAAACAACCAGTACAAAAATGGGCATCTGAAATGAATAGACACTTCTCAGATGATGTAGAAATGAAAAATAAATATAAGAAAAAAAGTTCGCCATTACTAGTAATTTGAGAGATGCAAAATAAAACAACTTTGAGTTTCATCTCATCTCAGAAATATAGGCTATTATCCAGTAGTCAACTAATAACAAGTGCTAGTGTGGCTCTGTGGAAAAAGAAGCCCTTCCCCACTGTTGATGGGAGTGTAGACTGGTGCAACCACTATGGAAATCAGTGTAAATATTCCTAAAAAAATACAACTAGAAGTTCCATTTGACTTGGCTATTAGCCTTCCTGGTATCTTCTTCAAAGAATTATAAGCATCATACCACAGCATTATATGTACACCCATGTTTATAGTGTCAGAGTTTGTAAGAGCTAACTCTTGAGATAAGTCCAAATTCCTATCAACTAATAAATGTATAAAAAAGATATGGCCTTAAAAATACTATGGAGTACTACTCAACCAAAACCTTGAAACATTTCCAGTTAAATGGAAACACTTTGAGACCATACTCTTCAGTGAGATAAACAACACTCATGCATAAATATTGCATTGTTTCTCTAGAGTTAGAAACTGAAAATGTAAATGAGGCCCAAAATATGTAATAGGTATTGTGAAGGAGGAAGAGAATGTTCAAAAGGGGAAGGGAGGAGCCGGGGAGGTGGCTCAGTGGAATAAGCGCCTCCCTGGCAAGTGCAAGGATCTGAGTTCAATACCTAGTTCTGGAAAAAAAAAAAAAAAAAGAGGATGGGAACTAGGGAGAGGGAAGAGGAAAAAGAAGGAAAGAAAAGAAAAAAAATGAGAAAAGGAAAAAATGAAAACAGTTTTTGTAAATGAGGAGGACAATAGTGGTTGAGAGAGGAAGGAGGGGAATGGGACAAAGAAAAAGAATTAAGTTATATCATGTACAGGTACAAATTCCCTATGATAAATGTGATCACGATGCTTACTTGAAATGTATCAATAAATACAATTAATTAAAAAGTAGACTATATTGTAAGTCTTATCACAGGGACCAGAAACAAATCTGTCCTGTTACATGTTGTATTTTCTTGATAGTCAAGGTCCTGTCCTTTAAGGACACATGCACCTTCTCTTATGCTTGCTTTTTCAGTAGTGTTATGGCTTGCGTCTAACTGTCCCCCCAAAGCCTCATGCAGTCATAGGGTGGTCTTCTAGAGTTTGTGATTAACTCATGATCCACTGGGATTATGGTTATGAGTGCTGCTGGGATTATGGGTCTGAGTCCTACACCCAGCCTGGTGGGTGGATTGCCTGAATGCAACATAAAGGAGGCAGACTTGCTCTCTGTTGCTGTTACTTCTCCCTTTTGCTCTTGCTGTTTTGTTGCCATGAACTGCTGTTTGCCATGGGCCGCTCTGCATTGGAGTCAGCCGAGTAATGACTAAAACCTCTGGTAACTATGAACTAAATAAACCTTTCCTTTGTCCCAGCAATGAGAGAAGAGTAACTGAGACAAGTAGAAATGTTTTCTAAAATCTGTTGTGTGTCCTCTGCTTTGTGACTGACTGTGTTGTGTTCTTCCTTGCATTCCTATGATGTCACTTGGGTGAGTCCCTGTAGAGATGTGGAGAATACTTCCCCTCAGGACAAAGGATCACATTTTGGACTTCTGTTCCTTATGCTGCTCCACAATACAGTGGTACCCCAGTGGAAAGTGAAGTGTGTGCCCCATGCCCTATTCAGCTGTGCTTTGAATTCTTGTTTTCTTTTTCTAATTTTTGTTTCCTCCTTCCCACTAGGCTGCAAGCTGTCTCGGTTTTGCAGTCTGTATTTCAGTATGCATCTGGCAGCTTCTCTCCCACAGCTCTGTTCTTAATATGTTATTTCTATTCTGCTGCAGGCTTAGAAACTAGATAAATAAGCCCAGCAATATTATTTGTAAAGTGAGAGTAAATAGCCTCCGAGGGAGGGCCTTGAAAGCTTTCCTACACACGAAGTGTGAGCTTCCTACACACAGGCCTTTGCTGTATCTCTTCTGCCTGCTCCCAGCCTCTGGCTTACATTGTGCTTGTCTCTGCTAGATCCAGGCAGTTGTTGGATGTCGGTACAGAAAATGGGTGAGGAATAGGTGCTTGTTGTTTTTTCTGTCTTCATTGTTTCATACATACTGTAAAAATATTTTTGCATTTGAATAAGCCATATTTTTAGCACAGAGCTACTAACCAGATCCTTTGCAAATCAGAATAAAAGTAGAACCACAGAATACCTTTGGGCAATATGATTATTTAAGATGCAAACTGTAATGTTGACCTTTCAGGCTTTTTGAACCACAGCTGTCAGTTTAAACAAAACTCCAAACCTAATTAAACTTCTGTTGAATGGGACATTACTTTGAGAACTGGTTGGACAGCTTTTAAAACTTAATGACATAGTTATTCCCCAGAAAATAAATAGAAGTATTAATGCCAAGGACATATATTCTGTATGGATAAAGTCTTAGTTTTATTCTTTATTTTGGAAAATAAGAGTAATTTCCTGTTCACATGTTAATTGTCATGCTTATGAGTTTTCCTCACCAGGTTGTTGCATTGCAAAATTGAAGTGAAGCTTTTTCCCAGAGCCCTCATCTCCTTTCCTGCTTCTCTTTTTTCTTATTCTGTCCTTCTTTTATGTTTCCCTCTTTGTCAATACAGTTTATAAGGTTGTAGACTCTTGTCACTATTTTAATACTTAGGTAAAAATAATCAGCCTTTTCATTTTTACTTGGCTTTTAGAAGAAATTGAGTATCCATTTTTCTACCTGTGATTCATTTTTGTTTTGTTTTTTACAGCACAAGAGTCTTCATAGTTATCAAGTACTTAGAAGGTACCAAGTATCAGGGATCTATCATCTCCCGTATGTTTGTTTCAATACATAAAATTAGAAGGAACATTTCTACCTTTAAGTTGTTTAGTGTGACTCCAGTGTTGAGTGCAAGGCTGGGCTCAAGCCAGGAGGGTCCCAGAAACTGCAGGGAGAGAGCTGGAGACACAGGCAGCAGCTAGTGCCCAGGCACAGGCAGGAGGTGTGGATTGATTCTGAAGGATTCTAAGCAAGGGAGTGATGTGATACAATTAATCTTTCAGAAAGATCACTCTGCTGCAGTGCCACTGTGGACTAATGAGAAGAAATGGTCAGGAGCTGAAGTCCTAATGAAGAAAGGAAAGAAGAAAATCTGAGTGCAGGCAGGGGCAGGATGGCTGGAGAGCAGGACACAAAGCAGACGGTCAGGTGCTGGACTCAGCCACTGGTGACTGTGGGTTCATATGGTTCCATGTAATGCACTGCAGCAGACTGAGGAGTGCCGGTGAGGAGTGGAGCACAGAGCACGCTGCAGCGAAGGCTGGCCCAGACAGAAAGAAATTACCGAAGAAGGTTATGTAAGGACATTGCTCTAAATAGAACACTGAGGGGCTGAAGTGAAAAACATTTGGAGTCGGGTATAGATGTAGCTTTACAAGTGTACAAGCCTTCTAATGCCTGTTGCTTGACTAACCTTTCTGTAACTTTCATTGCTTCCAGTCACTGCCGTAGAAGTCTTGCTTTTCAGCCTTTTAGATACTTCATCTCATATATAGTTTTATATTTTGAAACTGCATTCTAATGCTGCTAGTTTCTGATTACTGATGGTATCAGTCAGCCTTTATTGGTTTCCTATTATGGAATGTGACAGTTTAATTTTTTTTCAGTTTAATTTTTTTACTACTATTTCCCAACCCATGGCACATATTTTCTTTTTTTTTTTTTTTCTTCTTCTTTTTTTTTAATTGTATGTATTTGGCACAGGGTCTCATTATGCAGCTCAGACTGGTAGTGATCTTACTGTTTTCAGCCTCCCCAGTGCTGGGATTACAGGTGTGTACCACCACACCCTGACTTGGTCCCTGCTCCGAGGTCAGGGCCAGCATGGGTGGGGTTTGTGACCAGGTATCAAACTCTGGTCCCTTGGGCCAGCCAGATAGCTCAGCAGATTAAAGTGCCTGCTTAGGCAGACTTGGGGGTGTGGGGTTCAATCCCTGGCCTGCTGTAGTGGCCCTATCCCCGGGGCATGGTGGTATGTGTCATTCAATCTGTGCAATGAGATCTTGTAGACCCTGTACTAAATACATATAAAAAAGCAAAAAACACAAAAGCCCCTCTGGTCCCTGTACTTACCAAAGCAGGCACTTAATCTATTGAGCTATTTCACAGGCCCTGCACATACTTTTCTATCTTTCCAGTATAAAGGTTTTAGTTTTTGGTATCTGAACTATTATATGTAGGCAGGTGTTACCAGTAAAATTTTGTTTCTCAAGTATCTGCTTGCTTTGGAAGTTGATTGCCTGCACTAATTACTTAGTATTCTATGTACACAACACTAATTCATCCTCAAACTCTTTAGAGAAGTGTGAAAATCTTTATACATGCAGAAACACCAGGTGAGGTCTCTTGTTCTCTCCTGGAGGCATCCGCTTGAAGCCTGTGGCCTGTTGTTTATCAGGGTTGACTGCTCTTTGGCTTGTTCCTTAGCTGTAGCGTCTGACTTCATCTGATTCCTGGATCCTGTGTCTTCCTTCCTTGATTTACTGGTGAGAAAGGGAATGTGGGAAGTGAATAAACATCTATTCAGATCTTGAACATCTGAAAATTTCACCTTTCTTAAAGTAACAGTTAAGCTGGTGGTAAACTGTAGATTGGAAATCACTTGATTCAGAATTTCTAACATCTGTGGTTGCAGATGAGCGTCTGTGATCTCATTTCTGTTCCATTTTTGGTCATTTTTTCCTTCCTCTTGTAAAATGTCCTCCTCCCTGCCAAGTTTTTAGAAATTTTACAATGAAATCATTTGATATGGTTCATTTTTCATTCGTTTGTGCTTGGGCTTTATTAACCCTTTCTTTGCTATTATATATTCTTCAGTTCTAGGACACTTTCTTTTATTGCATTTTAAAAATCACCTGCAACCCCTGGTGAAGCATGAGGAGCACCGTGAGTTTGAGTGCAGCTTGGACAACTTCACAAGACCCTTTCTTAAAAAACAAACAAACAAGCTATCTCCTCAGCCCATGTTTGTTGTTTTTAATGGATGCCTTTATTTATACACTGATATTACTACAGTAGTAGGTCAGAAGGATAATGATATCTTTCGAGTACATTTCGAGGTTTTTACTCTCAGGTCCAAAACAAACTTCCTTTAGCATATTTGTTCCCAATTAGAAGAGTGTTTTTTTTTTTTTTTTTTTTTTTTTTTTTTTTTAATTAAAAAGAGTTTTTTTTTTTTTTTTTTTTTTTTTTTTTTTTTTGAGAAACCAGGGATTGAACTCAGGCCCTTGTGCTCGCCAGGGAAGCACTCACTCCACTCCCTATCCCTTAGAAAAGTGTTTATTTAAAACAATATCTTCTTATAGTTAAATCTCTAAAGTAATAGTTTTTATAGATGCTTTTTGAAATTTTATTTTAACTGAGAAAACATTAAACGTGTGCCTAGAAAAGAAGATGATGAAATTGTCCCTCAGTGGGTAAAGCAGCTCTGGGGTGGTTCCTCTTTGTTTTCTCATGAATTTGAGAGAAAATATGTACTTAGGATATAGCCAAAACTTAAACTAATTTAAATAATAGCACTCTAAGAAAAATGGGTAAGCCAGGGATGTGAGTCATTGATACGTTGTTTCCTGATCCATAGGGAATAATATGAGGTTTTATAGTTATCTATAGTCTGCTGACGTTACCTTTCAATTTTTAACTTTCTCCTTAAATACTTTCCAGGTTTATACTATATGTGTGATGCAATTATCCAGTGGACAAGTTTGGAAAGCTGTGTTTTTTCGTCTCTTAGTTATTGCCAGGGATAGCCCCTATGCTCCACCAGCTGTTAAACAAACTACTTGCTCGTCCAGTGGAGCAGGTCCAGAGGTTTTGACTTAGACCAGAAAAGCAAGAATCATATCCAAATACACATCTTTGAATTTTAATACTATAAAGATTATTTATGATAAAGTATAAATTAATATATTTAATTAACTAGAGAAGCTTAATAATCTAGAAGAATAAAGATTTAAAAAAAATTCTAGGGTTGGGAAGATAGCTCAGTAGAATAAGTGCCTGCCTAGCAAGCACAGAGGCCTGAGTTCCATTGCCAGTACTGAAAAAAAAAAAACAAAAACAATTTGGGGGCTAGGGAGATATCTCCGTTGAATAAGTGCTTTCCTGGGAAGCGTAAGGACCAGGCTTTGCAAAAAAACCCCCAAAAACCCAAAAAACAAGGTTCTAAATATAAAATGAATAATTTCTCCTATTTGTTTTCTATTTTTTAGTGCATTTTAAGCTGTTTCTAGTGGTTTTAAAGTAAAACCTGGTGTTTTAACTTCTATATTGCTATCTTGCCATCAGGCTATGAATATGGGTCGTGATAGTCTGAATTTATGTGGTGTGAACATTCAAGCAGGCTTGATCTTTCCTTCTAGAACTACCTTTGGGACAATTGGAAGTAACCTCCTTCCTTTCTCTTGAACTTTCCGCTATATCTGTAATGAAGGCATGTGATATCTTTGGTCTAGATTTTTATTTTCCTACCTACCCCTCCCAGCTTTATTCAGCGTGAGTCAGCAGTGTGAAAGGGCCTGCTCTGAACAGGAACTGACAAACAACAATGGCATGAGACTGTGGGTTCCCAAGGAATACAAAGGCATTCAGAAACATTAATCTGACAACTCCCAACCAATATTTCATTCATAGGTATTACTAAGGGGCTTTGCTATAAAAAGCACTTTTCTTTATAACCTACGATTCTTTATAGCTCTACATCTTTAGATGCTTAACCACCTCTCAACTTCAATTTGTTTTTTTAACTGTAAGGTAAGAATAACAGCAACTACCACATGGGCTTGTTTTAAGAGCTAAATGAAATAATATTTTAAAAGGGTTTACTATGCCTGGCACACTGTAAATACTCAATAATTGTTAGATCTCACAATCCATAGTGCACAATCTTGCTTCCCTCTCTTCAAGTAGGTAGGCTTGAGAGCTACTGCTACTTTAAACAGTGTTTGTAAATAAAATTGTAAAATGAGTGAACACTTTGGTTGAAGTGAAGCCACCCTGGCTTTGAAATCTGGGGGTAGCAGTTAAGAAGAAAGACAAACTTTCTTTTGTGGATGGCACATTGTTACTAAAGCCAATTCCAAAAGATGTTTCAGCTAAGTGTGGAACTTCAGGCATCTGTGCTGCCGAAGTGAATGTAAGGGTGGAACTTCTAAAATGGACTTCTTGGAAATGGTTTGCAGCCTCAGAATAGAAAGAAAATAAGATGTTGAACTGCATTAATCCATCTATACAATATTTACCTTTGAGAAGTTACTGTTTCCCAAGCACGGTGAAGTCTCTGTCCTTATCTGCTGGGAGGGGGCGGCTTCAAATTCTTATACACAAGGTGTACCACGGTATGAGAGCTTATGCAGCAGGTAATTTAACCGGATCAGAAATGCCTATGTGTGTGAATATATATACTGACTAGGGTTTGATTTGTGCTAACACCTTGACTGAAGCCTGAGAACTGAAGTGATGTAGTGAGAAATGATGAGGGAGATGTGGTTGTAATAGTTAAGAAATCATCCAGAGACATTTTAAGCAGCAAATTTAAGTGTTGTTTACGAATTACATTTAGGATGTGAAGGAGGGATGTCAGGAGTGGCTTCTCTCTGTGTTTGGAGTATGTTTCTCAGAATTCTAGAGAATACTACCTTGTTGCCCCCAAACAAGACTTGTCTGAAAAACAATCAGCTTTGAAAACTGGAGATCAAAAATGCCAGCGCCAGTCAGCATGTCCTTGCCTTACCTGCCTTCATTATTCTCTTGCCTCATGGCTACTCTTGTAACCCAGTTAAAGCAAGGGTAGGCTGATTGGGGTGGTATTTTTACTCTCTAGTTTTCTTTCTTTCTTTTTTTTTAATTATATGTTTGGTACAGGGTCTTGCTATGTAGCTCAGATCACTTGTAGTGATCCTCCTGTTTCAATCTCCCCAGCACTGGGATTATGGGCATGTATCACCACACACAGCTTTGGTGGCCACCTTGGCATGGGGCTGGCACAGCATGTGGTACCAGGAATTGAACCTTGGTCCTTGAGCTTGTGAGGCATGAGCTTTGACCACTGAGCTATCTCACTGGCCCTGGTCTCTAGTTTGCAAGGCTGATTATTTTCCAGAAAATGTGGTAGGAGTGAAACAGCCTCTTGTAATCTGGAGAGAACTAGAAGTTCTAAATGCATAGTAGTGTAAATATGAAGTAGAACTTCAAGTAGGGTGCTATGAAAACAGTGAATTCTGACAGAATGTTCAGGGGGTGCCATTTCAGTTGCCTTTCTCAGAAGACCAAAGCTTTCTTATGGAGTTCTTGGTCAGTATGCCAAACCCCTTCCTGTTTCCCAAGTGACTGTTCCTGCAAATGAAATTTTGGGGATTCTGTCCAATCCCAGTTTGCCAGATATGCCCAGGCATATTGGAATTCCATTTAAACATGTGGTGGGGTTTTCCTATATTTTAAAACACTGAGGGCTATTTTCTTTTGTGGTAACAGGGATTGAACTCAGTTTCTTGTACTTGTCAGGCAAGCATTTATTCTACTGAGCTATCTCCCTGGCCCCTTCTTTGAGGACTATTTTTATTAATCATTTCCTTCGTTGATAAGAATATCCTTAAAGAATGGAGCATGAGCACCTACAAGGAATATCCTTTTAAGCTTCTTATTTCTATGTCTTATTTCTACTACCTTAAGTTATTTTTAAAATCTAGATCCTTTTGTCTTTTAAGACCAACTTTCACCTCTTACTCCTACTACAGCTTATTCACCATACACTCATATTAATTTATTTTCTCACTGAAAGTTTGATTGGATCTCTGCTGACTATAGGATAGTATCAAACTTCAAACCATAGACACCATAGAGAATTCCTTATAATTTGACCTTTTGAACCTTACTTTTTTTGCCATATGCTTTTATTTACTAATTGTGTCAGTTATCAAAACAAACAGTTCCCACAGTTCAGTTGTGCCAAGCACTGCTGTCTCTCTTACATCCTAGATTAGCTGGAATTGCTTTATGTCTGTTCGTCATGCAGTATGTAACAGTGCATCAGACAAGTACTTATTTTGGCTGGAGACTTTTACTGGCTTAGCTCTGTTCAGTGTATCTTTCCTCAGGGACAAGCATCTAGACCAGGCATATCCACCCTCCAACCCAGGGGTTTGACTGGGCATGTACTGCTTACAGTGACAGAAATTGAAGAGCAAAATATGGAAGATGTCTTGAGTACATCACTATTTCTGTCTTATTTTATTATGCTAAAACAAGTGGCCTGCCAGTTAGCTCAGTTGTTTAAGCTCCTGCTCATGGAAATGCAGTCAGGCACAGGATACTGCAGTTCTATCCCAACCTCCACTTGCATTACCAGAACCGCCCTGAGCCAGGCAAAAAAGAGAAAAAAAATCATTGTTATGCTAAACAATAAGGGGCTGGGGATATGGCTCAGTGGAATAAGTGCTTCCCTGGCAAGCGCAAGGGCCTGAGTTCAATCCCCAGCTCCGCAAAAAAAAAAAAAAAAAAAAAAAAAAGACATTATGCTAAACAATAAATGGATAAACCTAGAGTCAGATGAAAAGATAGTGAACTTTGTTTCTTGTTGATAAAACTGATGCATGTGCGCATGTCTATATGGCTGTATTTATGAGGGGACTTACATAATTTCTTTCATTGGCTTTGTTTAATGTTAGGCAATGACCATATGATTTTTAAAAACTATGTAATTTTAGTATTTTCCAAGCTATTTTTAAAATTTTGTCAAATATCAAAAGCAAGTAAGCATTTGTTTCAAAGTGAAATTATGAATAAATGACACTGATAAAATTTCTCACTCTTTGACAGAATCTATTTTTGCATATCAATAGAAGATTTTTAGTTTTATTATAGGGATTAAGTCCTTTGTTTCTCCAGACAGGGTTTCACTGTAGTTCAGGCTGGCCTGGATGCGTCGTGTAACCCAGGATGCCTTGCACCTAATGCCTAGCAAGGTACTTTATATTAAGGCAACACTAGGTACTTTGTAACTTTGGTTGCTACTGTAAATGCCTTTAATTGCATTGGGTTTTCTACATAAAATTTATTAAACATTTTATACATTTTAAAGATTTTTTGGTACTAATAATTGACCTCACACTTGTTAGGCAGGTTCTGGGCCCACTAAACTTATAGTCCCCACCCAAAAGTGTTGTTTTTTAAAAATTCTCTTTTTGATATGTGTGTATGTATGTATGTATGTATGTATTTATACTGGAAGTTGAATTTAGAACCTTGTTCTTGCCAGGCAGGTGCTGTGCCAGTGAGCTGTATCCCCGGCCCATGTTCTATCTATCTATCTATCTATCTATCTATCTATCTATCTATCTATCTATCTATCTATCTATCGTCTATCTATCTATCTATTTATTTATTTATTTATTTCTGTATTTAGGGCAGGTTCTACAGGGTCTCACTACATAGATCAGACTCGTAGTGATTCCCCTGTTTACAAGTCTCCCAAGTGCTGGAATTACAGGCCCATGCCACCATGCTCAATCACCATCTTAGCATGCCCTGGGTGCAGGGCCATCACAGCACGCCTGGGATCGAGCCCCAGTCACTGTGCTCTGCCGAAGCAGGTGCTTTAGTGCTGAGCCATCAGGCCTGCCCTTTATGTTTTTTATTAGCACATGTTTGCGGTTCGTAATGATCATATTTCTTGTAGGGGCTGGTAGTGCACATAACACATCTTTATTCTTTTTATTACTTTCCTTTTTTCTTCCTTTTTTTCCTTCTTTCTTGTGACACTCATTCTAGTTGAGAAAGATTTATCTCCCCATTCTTACTACTTTTTAGTTATTCTGTTTTGGTATGAAGTTTAAGTTCTGTGTCTTTCTTACTCTCTTAACACTGTGGTCTCAAGGTGAACCACTTTTTCTACAGATGATTCAAGTTTATCCTTTTTTATGGCAGAGTAGCAGACCATTATGTGTAAACACCACACTTTCTTTTTCCACTCATCTGTTCATGGACAGATAGGCTGCTTCTAATATGAATTGTGCTGATATAAACACAGGTATGGGTCTATCTCTGTAATATGTCTTTCACTCTTTTGGGAAGATATTTAGAATTGGAATAGCTAGATTGAAAGGGATTTCTGTTTAGTTTTTTAAAGAATCTCTATACTTGTTTCCATAGTGGTTGTGCTAGTTTACATTCCCACCTAAATTCCCCTTTCCATACAGCCTCACCAATATATATTTTTAATTTTTAAAACCATCTTTTTATGTATTTAATATAGGGTCTACAGGGCCTCACTACTCAGATGGAAATTAGAGTGATATTCTTGTTTTTAGCCTACCAAGCTCTGGGACTATAGGTGCATGCCACCACACCCAGTCTCAATTGCTGTCTCAGTGTGCAGCCCAGGGGCAGGGCTGCAATGAACCCTGGTCCCTGCAGCCTCACCAATATTTGTTATTATTTCATTTCTTGATTCTAGTCATTCTTTTTGGAGTAAGATGAAATCTCAGTGTTGTTTTAGCTTGGATTCTCTAATGGCCAGTGATGTTGAACATTTCTTCATGTATTTGTTGGCCATTTGCATTACTTCTTCTGAGAAATGTCTATTCATTTTCAGTGGCCCATTTTTCATTGTTTTTTGGGGGAGGTGGGGGTCTATTTTTTTCGAGTTTGGCAAGATACTCATTTGGTACCAGTTGTTGGCAGGAGGTCTGTAGATCCTCACCACGCGGACTTCTGCACAGGACAGTTTGAGTGTCAGGATGTGGCAGATGGACTCCGTCAGAGCAAGTGAGCTCAAGAGACAGCAAGGGAGAAGCTGCCTGTGTTTTATGAGTAGTAGGCACACAGAACAGTCACTTTCTGCTAGATCTTAATGATTACACAGGCCAGTCCTATACACTAAAGAGTTAATTGTTGAACGATAATGGAGTGTCCATCTCTGACTGGTGTAGAGCAAGGAAGGGGTATAGAACGGAAGAATCATGATGTGTGTGCATGGACAGTACAGTTGGGATTGATAATGCTGTGCTTCTACATAATTCTATGAGAGGTAAGATTTGGCACTAATGGTGGTTGGACAGGATATTATGTCGGCTTCTAGTACTAAGGACAGCCGCTAGGAAAATAACAAGGTAGAAAGTATTAGTTATTGAATCTTTGATGGAATTCAGGTATAAAAAATAAGATATGCAAACAACTACACTCTTTTAATTTACTGATAAGAGACATACAGTATAATAATGTCTGTAAGTATAATATCATGTATACACCTTTTATAATACCAAAACGTTATGAAAACAGTCTGCAATGTATTAATTTATGAAATCCATCTTGTCAAGGTATCTTAAAACTGTCTCATCGATATTTGTACTTCAATAAAACAAAAGTAAAATAAAAAAAAGAGTTAATTATTCCAAAATAGGGAATCACAGGGCCATATTGACTGGTGGCTACTAGAGCCATGTTGTAATAAGAGTATTCAATGATACTACAAATGTTTTTGTTGAACATAAGGATAGGTTGATGATTTTAACATTTTTGTGTGGTTTTATAGTAAAAACCATTTTGGAAAATTAATAGAACTTATTATTTGACCTAAGACCAACAAAAATATGAGTTTCTCAGATTTAGTGTCCTCTGAGGAAGTAGGAATGTTTTCATCCTCAGATTGCATCTTTAAAAATTTAAAGAATCCTGTTGGCTAAGTAAACAAGAAGCCTATAAATTTTCACAGTGGATACAGGGATGTATAGTTATTTTCAAATGATCTTATATTAAGATATGAATAATAATTATTCCTCTTTTTTCCATTCTCCCTCTGCATCTCAAAAGCATAGCTTTCCCCCAAACTTATGTTTGAGTAGCTCAGTGTGAATTGGTGCATTTTCTGATATTTGCATGGTTACCTTCACCTTTCTATATAAATTAGATGCCTATTGAATTTGGCTTCTGTGCATAATAATCACACTTGATTAAATATATTGCTTTGCTTTTATTTTTTGTGAGGGTCTGTGATGTCACATCTTTTATTAATGATGCTTACTTTTCCTTTTTTGTTTCATTGTGCCATTATTATGATTCCTTTCTATTATTTCTTCAGTCTCTTCATTTTGCTTTTAAACAGACTCATGCAGTGTTGCCTCAAATGAACTTGGACTTTTATGTTAGCCTCCCAATAGGTTAGGCTTTCAAGAGAATAACAATAAGCCATGATGTGTTTGTTCTTTTTCCATATCCTTTTTTTTGGGTTTGTGTTTTCATGGACACTGAGCGAATGGCAGGATGAGGTATTTTATTTTCTGCCTTATTTACTTCCATTTTTTTCTCTTGTTGTCTGTGCCACTGATCTCACTTCCATGTCCATCTTCCACTGGGCGTCTGAACTAGTACCCTGTGTGTTCTGTACAGCTGGGGTCTTACAGACTCTGCTGCCAGACCCCAATTCCATGCCTTTGGGAAGCTATTGTTCCATTTTCTTTTCTGATGACTGCCTGCCTTTTAACTATGACTACGTTTGAGCTTTCCTAACAGTATCTCTTACTTACATGTCTTTTCGTATTGGGGTTCTACTGTTGTTTCATTCTACAGAGCAAATGGATTTCTTGCTTCATACATGGCCATTCTAGTGAAGACGCACTGCCAGGTCTGGAGAGTGTGCAGGCTGATGGTGTTGATCAGTGAGCAAGTTCTTGCCTAGCATGTGTGATGGTCTAGGTTCCAAACAGAAGAGAGGGAAAAATCCTGGAAAACCAAAAGGAGAGAAGTGTATCTGTGATATAAGGGAAAGAAAATCCCAACCTGGTAGATGTTGGGTAAAAGTTTGTGTTCTCTAAAATCAAAAGAGTGAACAATGGAGGTTAAGAGCAGACTATATTTATTGGGGGAAATAAATCTGTCAGAGAGAGAGAGAGGGGCAGAGAGACAGGAGAGAGAAAGGAGAGGCAGCAGAGAGAGGTAGGAGAGAGAGATGAGAGAGAGAGAGAGAGAGAGAGAGAGAGAGAGAGAGAGAGAGAGAGAGAGAGAGAGAGAGATTGCCCTGAATCTTAAAGAATGTGTTCAGTCTGTTATTTTTGTCTTTTAACTGCATTGAAAATTTCTTGAAGGAAAGAATCTTGGTATATATTCTTATGCCTCTCTTGGATTCCTGGCCTCGAAATTCTGTTAACACTGTGCTGCTCACATTGCTTACTGGGTGCAGCTCCCTGTGCAGTTGATACATAATTGACCTAGCAGGTTCTGTAGGCTAGAAGCAGGACGACTATTAACTCAAACTTCCACGTGGATTTTGGACAGAAAAAGCCTCTGTTGTCCTCCTCAGTATGGATGTCAAGGAATAAACAATGGCTCATTGCCCAGTATTAGATTTGTTCATATTCAGGAAATATTTCTTTGATTGCCTCCATTTTAGATGACCTTGTTTAAATAAGTTTTTCTATGAAAACTTCAATACTTTATTTCTTTCTCAAAACATTGTACAGTTGGTAAAAGATACCAGAGAAGTGATATTATAAATGTAGTATGACTTAAAATGCTGTGATTCTTATTTCTGGAAAGATTTTTGAGCAAGTGTAACTAATGACACTGTGTACTTTTTTTTGTGATGCTATGGATTGAACATAGGGCTTTGAACATGTTAGGCAAGTGCTCTCCCACTAAGCTACATCCTAAGCCCATGGGTTTAAATAATGGATTATGTTCATGGGTTTAAATTAGAATTTTGTACAAGGCATGCTTACTTATAAATAGCTCCTATAGCAATTGTGATGTTCAAATTTATATGGGAGCCATTCAAGTTGTGTTTTCTTTGACATCACAGTTTTTCAGAATTAGCAATTTTACTCAGTTGGGTCTAGTCATCTGGAATGATCATGTAAAATGTTTAACTGGAAAAAAAGTCAAAGATGGTATGAGCAAATGCAAAGCAGTGCTGACACATTCTTACCTGTTCACAGAATTCTGTAAGCCAATGCCCTCAGGGTTTTGCCTGGAGGAAGTCAGAGAAAAATCAATGCAAATGAGGGTAGTTACCCTCAAGAAAGTAACCTGTGTTGGACAAGTTTTTGTTTAAGGTCATAAAATGTCTCTTCTTTTTGAAACTTGAACTTTACAGTATATTCTTTAAAGTCAGAGCACCTTGTGTAACTGTTGATGAAAACATAAAAGGGTTTGTGTTAGAATACTAGGCCAAAGCTGGGTGTCCTGATAAAGGAGTTCAAGGAGTAGGGGGTGGGGATGGAAAGGAGAAGGATTTGCTTTCCCCTGCACTTTCTTTTACTAATGATTGAGAAGTACTTAGAATTCCTCCTAATGGCCCAGGGGAACAGCACTGCTTCTGTTGCAGGTCCAGCTGTTAGAAGCAGTTTAGGTGAAAGATCCTGTGCTCTGTTTGTTTTTAATTCTACACCACACTCATTGGACTCACAACTCTGATGTCCATGACAGGGAAAACTGGGCTTCCTTCAGATTTTTTTTTTTTTATTTTGAGTTTCTCTAGCTGTGACATTCTTGGATAGTAAGTTGGATGTCCAAAGTGAAAACTTGTCCATGAAACACATGAAATATGTACCCAGAATTGTGAAGCTAGAGTGCTCAGAGTTTTATACATTTTTAGTTATTCTTAGAGTTTTAAATATGTTGCACACTTTATCAGGTCCTGAGGAAGAGGTGAAATTATGCTACTAGCTATATAGTTGTGACTCAAGGAGTCAAGATATAGAAATACGTGTTAAACAAAATATGAATTTTTTTTTTTTTTTTTTTTTTTTTTTTTTTTTTTTTTTTTTTTTTTTTTTTTTTTTTTTTTTTTTTTTGCTGTACCAAGATTGAATTCAGGGCCTTTCACTTGCCAGGCAAGGTCTTTTTTGATGAATTCTCTCCTTGGCCCTGGAATTGTATTTGTTAAAATATTTCTAATTTTTCTCTTAGTTCTGTCACCAGGATTTTGTCACAAATCACTTGTCATGTCTAGGTAATTTTAGAATTTTCATATTTCTTAATGTACTATTTTAATAGCTTATACTTTTGTTGCTTTCATAATTTTGTTCATTTTCTCATTTATAAGGTTCCAAATTGGCATTTATAAATTTACTTTCTATCTCCTAATAGTTTTCTGTAGCAATTTTGGGGCTTCTGTGCATATCATCATAACCTCTTTAAACAACAGTAATGTTGATCCGTTTCATATAATTACGTTTTATTTCTGCCTCATATCTGAATTTCAAGTATAATGCCAAGTTGTGGTGATAAAGTGCATTTTTCTTTTTCTCCTAATGTGCCTAATAATAACTACTGTTATGTAGGATACTTTGTTTACATATCTTGTCTCATTTCACCCTCATAATAAACATACAGTATGTACAGTTATTATCCTCACATTACAGTCCTGAAGCTCAAAGCATTTGAATAGTTTTCTTGAGGTTCCCTAAATTTTTTTTTTTTTTATTTTAGGGAAGGGTCTACAGGATGTTCAGACTCATAGTGATCCAGCTGTTTACAGCCTCCCAAGAGCTGGGATTACAGGCAGGCACAGCACCATGCCCAATGTCAATTGCTGTCTCAGTGAGTCCCGGGGCAAGGCCTTCATGAAAGACCTGGGGATTGAGCCCTGGCCCCTGTGGCTGCTTGCAGGCACTTTCATCTGCTAAGCTATTTGGCCAGCCCTCCCTGACATGTTTGAGTCAAGATTTGAAACCCAAAGCAGAGGATTTGTCCTCAACCATTTTATCATACTGCTGTCTATGTGATTGTCACTTAAGAATACTATACAGGTCATGGTGAAGTATTTTTTTCATTTTACTTAGAAATTATTGGATTACTTAATGGTGAATGAACGTTATTTTTAATGCCTTACTTTCTACCTCCACATGTTTGTTTTTCTTATTAAAATTTAGATCATCCCACCATTAATTATTCTTGTCAGTAGATCACTGTTATTACATTATATGTCTTGAAATGCCAAATATGAATTCTATTTCCCTCGACTTATTCTAAAATAGACAAAAAGAGATTCCTTTGTTTCTGGACAATGTATTTTTAATTCTGAATTTTCCTATTTTTAATAAAAAATATACCAGAAAACAGGGAAATGACTTACATTAAATACCTACTATTTCCAAATACCAGTCTTACTCACTTCTTTTGATACTGAAGTGGAAATCAGATAATGTGGAATTAAGCATGTTAAAGTGCACATCTCAGCACTATTAGCATTCACAGTATTGCGCCGCCATCACCTTCATCTAGTTTCAAAACCATGTCCACACAGCAGCAGAATCCTCTGCTCCCATTAATCAGCCACTTCTCATTTTCCCTCCTTCACGTGCTTTAGCACAATGCACTGGACTGCTGACTGTACAGATTTACTTGTCCTGGATTGTTTCATATAAGTGGAATCATACAGTATAAAACCATCAGTGTCTGACTTCTTCAATCAGCATAATAGTTTGAAGTAATTTTCACATTGTAGCATGTATCAGTTTTTAATTTTTTTTGTTGGATAACACTTGTAGTCATATGATACATTTCACGCATCCATTCATTAGTTGATGCACATTTGGGTTATCTCCAGCTTTTGGCTGTGGTGAATAGTGCTGCTGTGACCATTGAAGTAAAAAAAAGAAAAACAAATGTTTGTGCTATGGAACACATATGCTCCTAAAAGTAGAAATTCTGGGTCATATGGTAAATGCTTGAAGTCTTGGAAAGCCACCACATTCTTTCATAATGGTGATCCTATTTTACATTTCAACAGCGGTGTATGAGCACTCTACATCCTTGTCATTGTTGTTCTCATGTACTTTTCTATTTCTGTTATTTCATTAGAGCAATCCTAGAGAGCATGAAGTGGTGTTTTATTGTGACTTTGGATTATCCAGTATTTTGAGCATATTTTCATTTCTTTAAGAGAAGGAAGAGTTTACTGATTAAAAGAAAACTTCTGTTTGAGAAAGTGGGTTGCCTCTGAACATCTTTTCATGTGATTATGGACTTTTGTATATCTTCTTTAGAGAAGATATTTGCCTATTAGAAATGAAAACTTATCATGCCTTTTTCTCCTTTCACCAAATCACAAAATTTGCTATTCTAGTTTTTCTATGGTTCCCAAAGAATTTTAGGAATGTTTTCTCTAGATCTGTGAGGTATGCTGATGGCATTTTGATAGGGATTGCATTAAATTTGTATAAAAATTTTGGAAGTATGGCCACCTTCACAACGTTATTCTTCCCATCCTAGAGAAAGGAACATCTTTCCATTTTCTGAAATCCTCTTTGATTCTTCTTTCAGAGTATTGTAATTTTCATTGTGTAGTTCTTTTGCTTCCTTTGTTAGATTAATTCCTAAGTATTTAGTTTATATAAATTCTATTGTAGAGGGTGTTGTTTGCCTGATTTCTCTCTCAGTGAGTTTGTTGCTTTTATAGAGGAATGCTATTGATTGTTTGGGTGCTGACTTTGTTATCTCCTCTGCTATTGAAGTTGCTTATGAATTCTAAGAGTTTCTTGGGTCTTCCACATAGAATATCATGTCCTCTATGAATAATGATGGTTTAACTTTTTCATTTCCAATTCTTAATCCTTTTATTTGTTGCTTGTGTCTAATGGCTGTGGCTACTGTTTCCAGAACTATATTGAAGGAATGGTGATAGTGGACATCCTAATCTTATACTTGATTTTAGAGTAAATGCTTTCAGTGTTTTTCCATTTACAATGATGTTGGCTGCATGGCTTTTATCAGGTTGAGATATAGGTCATCTAGTCCTATTTTCTTCAGTGTTTTATTTTTTTATCATGACTAAGTGTTGGACTTTTTATGCATCTGTTAAGATGATCATGTGATTTTTGTTTTTGGCCCTGTTTATAAATTTGCCTATGTTGAACCATCCCTGCATTCCTGGGATGAATCTGACTTGGCTATGGTGTGTAATCTTTCTGGTGATTTGCTGCATTCTATACTAGTACTTTATTGTGTAGTTTTGCATCTATGTTCATTAAGAAGATTGGCCTATAGTTCTCTTGTTTGGTTGGGTCTTTCACCAGTTTTAGTATCAGTATAATACTTGCTTTCAGAACTAAATTAGGGAGAATTGCTTCCTTTTCAGTTTCATTGAAGAACTTGAAATGTTTTGGTATTAAATGTCTAAATTTCTTGTAGAATTGAGCTGTGAATCCATCAGAACCCAGGCTTTCTTTGTTGGTAAGTTTTTGATTGCTTTTTCAATTTCATTGGTTGATATTTTCTTTTGAGAATTTTTATGTCTTCTTTATTCAGTTTTGTTAATTTATATGTATCTAGGAATCTGTCTGTTACTTCTGTTTTTTTCCATCTTGTGGGAATAAAGATTTTTAAATAGATACTGATTATTGACAATCTTCTGAATTTCAACAGGATTTGCCTTTTCATTCCTTATTGCTTGAATTTGAGTTTTTTCTTTGCTTTTTTGATGACTTTAGCTAAGGGTTTATTAATTTAAAATTTTAATCTTTCAAAAAATAAACTCTGACATACTGTTTTCTTTATTTCAGTTGCATTAATTTCTGCTGTAATCTTTATGATTTCCTGCCTCCATGGGCTTTGTACTTGATTTGCTTTTCTTTTTCTGGAAGAATGAGGTGCAGCATTAGGATATTTATTTGTTCTCTTTCTTTCTTTCTTTCTTTCTTTCTTTCTTTCTTTCTTTCTTTCTTTCTTTCTTTCTTTTTTTTTTTTTTTTTTTTT
>PVKA01020491.1:0-11499 GCA_004027165.1 Ctenomys sociabilis | reverse complement strand
CTTAGGGTGTTGTAATTTTCTGTGAAAAGATCTTTGACTTCCTTGGTTAAGTGAATTCCTAGGTATTTCATTTTCCCTGCTGCTATTGTAAAAGGTATTGTTTCTATTTTTTCCCTTTCAGTGTGTTGTTATGTATCTATGGGAATGCTATTGACTTTTGAGTATTGACTTTGTATCCTGCTATGCTACTGAATATCCATATGAATTCTAGTAGTTTCTTGGTGGAATTTTTGGGATCTTCTAAGTAAAGTATCATGTCATCTGCAAATAGTAATAATTTAACTTTTTCTTTACCTATTCTTATTCCTTTTATTTCTCCCTATTGTCTAATGGCTATTGCTCATGATTCAAAAACTATATTGAATAGGAGTGGTGATAGAGGACATCTTTGTCTTGTACCTGATCTAAGAGTAAAATATTTCAGTTTTTCCCCATTTAGGATTATATGAGCTTTTGGGTTGTCATAGATGGCTTTTATCAATTTAAGGTCGAGTGCATGTATTCTAATTTTCTGTAGGACTTTGAACATGAATGAGTGTTGGACTTTGTTGAAAGCTTTGTCTGCTTCATTGAGATGATCATGTGGTTTTTTGATTGCAGTCTATTAATATAATGTATTACATTTATAGATTTTTGAATATTGAACCATCTTTGCATACCTGGGAGGAATCTTACCTGGTCATGGAGTATGACCTTCTTGATGATTTACTGTATTCTATTTGCTACGATTTTATTTTGGATTTCTGCATCTGTGTTCATGAGGGAGATTGGGCTGTAGTTCTGCTTTTTAGTTATGTCTTTCCCTGGTTTTGGAATCAATATAATACACATTCTCTGTAGCATTTGTTGGCTGATTTCTTTATGATAGCCATTCTTTCTGGAATGAGATGGTATCTCAGGATTGTTTTATCTTGCACTTCATGGTCTCCTAGTGATGTGGAGCATTTTTTCATATATTTATTCGCCTCTTTAATTTCATCCTCTCAAAAGTGTGTATTCATCTCAGATGCCCATTTCTGGATCAGGTCGTTAAATTTGAGGGCCCTAATATATCTTTGTTCTTTATAAATTCTAGAGTAGACCTTTGTCTGAGTGCTTAGTAGTTAAGATTTTTTCAAACTTTGTGGGTTGTCTTTTCACTTTGTTGACAGTTTCTTTTCATGTGCAAAACATTCTCAGTAAGTTTTGATCCCAGTTGTTAATTGTTTCAAGTGTTTCCCGTGCAAATACATGTTTGTTCTTGAACTCTTTGCCTATCCCTATGTCTTCAAGAGTTCCTCCTAATTTCTTTTCCAGGACATTGCGTGTTTCTGTTTTAATGTTTAGATCTTTAATCCATTTTGACTTTAGCTTAGTGCATCGTAATAGAGTTGGGTCAAGTTTTAGTTTTGGCATGTAGGAAGCCAGATTTTCCAGCACCATTTGTTAAAGAGGCTTTGTTTCTTCCAGTAAGCGTGTTTGGCCCCTTTGTCGAAGATCAGGTGCTGAGTGTATTTGTGGAGGGCTCTGCATCTTCTAATCTGTTCCATTGGTCCTCGGGTCTATTTCATTGCCAATACCATGTTGATTTTATCACAGTGGCTTTGTAGTATAATTTCAAGTGAGGAATTGTGATGCCTCCTGCCTTGTCTTTGTTGGCCAAGATAGCCTTTGCTCTTCTAAGTCTTTTCTGGTTCCAAATAAATTTTAAAAACTATTTCTGTAGGCATGGGAGGTATGTTGGTGGCAGTTTGATAGGGATTGCATTAAATCTATACAACAATTTTGGGAGTGCGGACATCTTCACGATGTTGGTTCTTCCTGTCCAGGAGCAGTGAATATCTTTCTGTTTTCTGAAATCCTCTCTGATCTGTTTTTTAGGGCAGTGTAATTTTCCATGAAAAGATCTCTATCCTCCATGTTTAAGTGAATTCCAATGTATTTCAATTTCCATAGTGCTATTTTAAAAAGAATTGTTTCTATAGTTTCCCTCTCGGTATGTTTGTTATCTGTGTAGAGGAATGCTATTGACCTTTGAGTATTAACTTTGTATCCTGCTATGCTACTGAATTTGTGTAACAATTCTAGTAGCTTCTTTGTGGAGTTCTTTGGGTCTTGCAAGTATAGTATCATGGCATCTGCAAAAAGTGATAATTTCACTTCTTGTTTACCTATTCTTATTCCTTTTATTTCTCCTTCTTGTCTAATAGCTGTTGCTAATGATTCCAAAACTATATTGAATAGGAGGGGTCATAGAGGACATCGTTGTCTTGTACCAGATCTAAGAATAAAAATTTCAGTTTTTCACCGTTTAGAATTATATTAGCCATTGGATTGTCATATATGGCTTTGATCAATTTGAGGTAGAGGTATTCTATTTCAATTTTCTATAGGACTTTGAACATGAATGAGTGTTGGATTTTGTCCAAAGCTTTCTGTGCATCAGCTAAGATGATCATGTGGTTTTTTAGATTTCAGTCTATTAATATAGTGTATTACATTTATAGATTTTCAAATATTGAACAATCCTAGCATCCCTGCGATGAATCCTACCTGGTCATGGTGTATGATCTTGTTGATGATTTGCCATATTCTATTTGCTAGAATTTTATTGAGGATTTTTGCGTCTGTTTTCATGAAGGAGATTGGGCTGTAGTTCTCCTTTTTAGTTGTATCTTTTCCCTGTTTTGGAATCAGTATAATACATGCCTCCAGAAATGATTTTGGGAGGACTGCTTCCTTTTCAATTTAATTGAAATGTTTGAGGAGTGTAGGGATTAAATCTTCTATAAATTTCTTTTAGAATTCAGCAGCGAATCCATCATGAGCTGGAATTCTTTTGTCAGCAGGCTTTTTTTTTTATGTTTTGTATCTCTTTGGCAGTATTTGGGTTATTGAGAGTTATTATATCTTCTTGATTCAATTTTGGTAATTTGTACCCTTGGAGGAATCTGTCCATTTCTTCTGTGTCTTCTACTTTGTGAGCCTAAACGTTCTCAAAGTACCTGTTGATAATGTTCTGAATTTCCACTGGGTCTGTGGTTATTTCACCCTTTTCATTCCTTATTGCCTGTATCTGAGTTTTTTCTTTGCTCTTTTTGATGAGGTTAGCTAGGCGCTTATCAATTTTATTTAGTGTTTGAAATAACCACCTTTTTTAAATAACAAAAGAATAACCAGGTTTTTGTTTCGTTGAACTGTTTTCTCCATCTCTGTTGAATTAATTTATGTTCTAATCTTTCTGATTTCTTCATGCCTTTGAGCTCTGGTTTTGGTTTGCTCTTTGTTTTCTAGATGTCGGAGGTGTAACATTAGGGTGTTTATTTGTTCCTATTCTGTTTTCCTAATGTGTGAGTTCATAGCTGTGATTTTCCCTCTGAGAACTGCTTTCATCGCATCCCATAAATTCTGGTAAGTTGTGGTTGAATTTTTGTTGAATTATAGATATTGTTGAGTTTTTTGTTTATTTTTATCTGTGACTCATTGATTGATGAGTAGGGTGTTGTTTAATTTCTTTGTATTTAGCAGGATTTTCTGATTTCTTTTGCCATTTATTTCCAGTTTCATTTCCCTGTGTTTGGATAATATGCATGGGATAACTTCCATTTTCTTGTATGTACTGCACCATGACCTATCAATATGTGCTGTATTTTAGCAAATTTACCCATGTACAGTTGATAAAAATGTGTATTTAGCTGTGGTTGTAACACTTTGTATATGTCCACCAGGTCCATTTGTTCCAAACTCTGTTTCAGTTCTGCTTCTTTTTTGCGAATTTTTTGTGTGGTTGACCTATCTTTTTGAAGTAGCGAGGTGTCAAGATTTCCTGTTGAGATTGTGGTCTTGGATATTAGATTTTTCACGCCTATTAAGATTTATCTTATGTTGATGGTTCTCCTGTTTTTGGTGCATAAGTATTTATTAGTGTTGCCTCTTCCTCTTGAATTTTTTCCCCTAACCTATATATAGTGGCCTTGTTTATTTTCTTTGATCCAATGCTGTATTTGGTTAGAATCTATGTAAGTGTTCATTCCTATATTTTGATCATTCTTGGTTTGAAGTTGAGACTATCTGAGAACAGAATTGCTGCTCCTGTTTTTTTCTGAGGTACTAAGGCATGTAGTATTGCTTTCCATCCTTTGACTTTAAGCCTATGAATGTCTTTTTGAGTTACATGTGTTTCTTTTGTACAGAATATTGTTGGATTTTGTTTCCTAGTCCACTGTGCCAGTCTATTTCTCTTAATTGGTGAATTTAGTCCATTTGCATTGATGGTTATAATTGAAATGTGTTGACATGATTCTGATATTATAACCTGCTGTTGTTTATTCTTTTTTTCCCTGTGTTTAATTGTTTACCCTACTTAGTCTGTTCTTATTTGTGGAGTTCTGGTCATTGTGGTCTCTCTCTAGAATATCTTTTAGCAGCCTGTGTAGGCATGGCTTTGTCATCTTGAAATTCTAGTTGTTCTTCGCCATGGAATTATTTCATTTTTCCATCAAACTTGAAAGAGAATTTTGCAGGGTATAGTATTCTGGGCTGGAATTTGTTTGCAAAGAGGACTTGAGAACTCTGCTCCATGCTCTCCTTGCCTTCACAGTTTGTGTGGAGAAGTCAGCTGTAATTCTGATGGGTTTTTCTTTGAATGTGATCTGCTTCTTTTCTCTGGCAGCTTTCAGTATATTGTTCCTGTGTTGGATTTGATATGTTTATATTTTATATCTCCTTATTTTAATTATGGCATGGCATTGTTGAACCTCATTGGCCTTTTGGTGGCCCCTGGAAATATCAATGAGGAGGATTTAGAAAAGAAAAACAGGAGACAAGAGCTGAGGTCAGGTCGAGGCCTCTTTACCTAATATGTAAAGAAGCCTGAACAACAACTGGGGTGTTTTCTTATAGCTGTATTCCTCATGGTTTATGTCCATGAAAGAGTCTCCTCCATAAATTAATGGGCAGCTAATGATTCCTTTACTTTCAGCTTGCCTGTTGTATCAAGGTTGATCAGAGGGGAAAATTCTTGATTTTGGAAATTATTTTCCAAAATAGGTAGGTGCATACCATCCTACACATGGAAGTATACTAAAGTAACTATTATATTACTTTTATTATAATCTTTATATTTTAAGGCCACTACTTAGCTAGAAAGTACGTTTGCAAAGTTAGTATTATAAGACATAAGGTTGCCTAGTGACTAATGACTGAAAGTTTCTAGCCAGGATGTTTTTCTCAAGACTGAGGTGGCTTGACTGCTTTAAGTACTGTGGACTTGTATTTACTGTACACATATGATAAATTTCCAGTGTCAGCCACTCCCAACATGACATATGATAGATTTTGTAGTTTATTGTAGTTTATTCTATTCCATTACATTTTCATGGTACTTGTAATAATTTTACTTCCTTGATTAGAATTTTGTAGTTTATTGTATTCCATTACATTTTCATGGTACTTGTAATAATTTTATCTCCTTGATTAGAATTTTATTAACTTAGGTTTTTCCTCTTTTGGTAAGCTTGTATAGGGACTTATCAATGTTTTTTATCTTTTCAAATAATTACCCTTTGGCATGTTGAGTTTGTATTGTTCATTTATTCTCTTTC
The DNA here is from genome assembly GCA_004027165.1 of Ctenomys sociabilis. NCBI lineage: Eukaryota > Metazoa > Chordata > Mammalia > Rodentia > Ctenomyidae > Ctenomys > Ctenomys sociabilis. The sequence continues at coordinate 5,917 of PVKA01020491.1, read as the reverse complement.
TCATTCACTTTTTCTTGGATATTTTTGTTTTCTTGCTATGGATTTGAGTTTTTTTAAATTTATTTTTAATTTTTACTTTTTTGTATTTAGGACAGGTTGTACAGGGTGTACAGGATCTTGCTTCATAGATTGGACTCCTAATAATCTTCCTGTTTACAGTCTCTCAAGTTCTGGGATTATAGGTACATGCCACTGTGCCCAATCTCAATCTCCATCTCATGTGTCCCTGGGGCGGGGCCAGCAAGATAGGCCCTGGGGATTGAACTCCGGGCCCCTGCTTCTGCCTAAGGAGGTGCTTTAATCCACTGAACTATTTGGCTGGTCCTTCCATTTGAGTTTTTTGTTCTTTTTTTTTTTTGATCTTGAGATGCATCGTTGTTATTTGAGACTTTTCTATTTTTCTCATATAGTTTATAGCTATACTCTTTACTCTTATAATTGTATTCTGTTGTTTCACAGCCTATGACAAAATTAAGCTTTGAATACCAATTAATTTCTGGAATTTTATAATATTTCCATTGATATTTGTCATGATCCACTTACCATTGAAAGATGTTTAATCGACATCTGGTGATGTAGTTTCTCTCTCTCTCTCTCTCTCTCTCTCTGTGTGTGTGTGTGTGTGTTTTCTTTTAATTTCTACCTTCCACAAGAAATGTATTTCTATTGTGATTGCTAGAACATGGCGTTATTTGAAGTCTTTTATTTATTGAGACTTGCTTTATGTTCTAAAATGTGGCTGACTTTAGAGACAGCTTCTTAAACTCTTGAAAAGAATGTGTATTTTTCCTGTTGCTGGATGGAATTTTCTACAGATGTCTATTACATACAGTTGGTATACAATGTCATTTATCTCTGATGCTGTTTAATTTCTTTTTATTTAGTTGACTTGCCTGTTTTCAGAATGATGTACTGAAGTCATTTACTATGATTATAGTATAATCTACATTAAGTGCTGTTTGTTTTATGAAATTGGTTGTGGTTAATTCAGTGAGTGTGTACTTACAACCATTGTCTTTTCCTGGTGAATCATTCTATTTATAAGATGCACTGACTTTGTCTCTTCTAATTTTGTTTTGAAGTCTGCTTAGACTGTCACTTACAATTCTAGTTACTCCTGCTGGCTTTTCTAGGCACCACAGAGTACTGCTTCTTTATGCTTTTAGTCACGTGTATCATTGTGTTGAGTATTTCTTGCAGGGAACATATATTTGAGTTTTGTTTTTTGATCCAATCTTCCAGTGTGTGTCTTTTAGTTACTGCATTAATGCTATTTACAAGTCTTATCCTGTGAGTTTTATTTTTTTGTAGTGTCATGATTTACATCTAAAATAGCCACCAAAATTCTTACATTTTCAGGGGTGGAGCTACTGAAAGGTGACTGGATTATGGTGATATTATTTCATCAGTGGATTAATTCATCTATGAATGCATAGCTGAATGCACTGCTAGGAGGTGTGACCTAGTTGGAGGTTAGCCGCTGAGGGGATGACCTAGAAAGGTTATTCTCATGTGTATGGTTCTTCCCTTCCCTCTGTACTTGCTCACTGCTAAGCAGAAGGCAGCTTTCCACTGTCATGCCCTTTTGTCATGCTCTTCTGCCCTGGAGTCAGCCAACCCGGGACTAAATCGCACAAAATGTGAGCCAACTTAAACCTTTCCTCAGTTAAGTACTGGATATTGGTATTTTGTCCCATGAGGGGAAAGCTGAATAATACAACTGGAGTTTGAGTCATTTCTAATTTTAAATTGTTTGAATGATATTTATTTTTTTCCCTTCATTGTACACTTGTCATTGGCTTCTGTGTTTAGGATTCCTAAAAGTACTTTCTGAGATACTAGCTTAGTGGTCATAAGTTTATTTAGATCTTAATTATCTCAAAAAATCTTGATTTCTCTTTTGATTTAAATGATATAATAGTCTAGATCTGTTACTTATTTTCTTCCCAGGCTTGGAATACATCATTCCAAGTCCCTTTGGTCTTTAGAGTTTATTTTGAGAAGTCTTTTGTTACTCTTAAGGGCTTGCAATTGAAAGTGATTTTGTATTTTCTATTTAATCACTTTTAATATCATTTCTTTGTTCTGATTTATGTGCCTTTTACTGTGATATGTTATGGGAAATTTCTTTTATGATCGTGTGTGTTTGGATTTCTAAATTCCTCCAGTACCTGGGTATTCATTTCCCTCATAAGATTTTATGTTATAGCTTCAGTGAATAGATTTGCTTATGCTATTAGCATGTGTTTCCTGATCCTTTTGAGCCAATGAATATTCTTTTAGATTGGTCCAAGAGCTTTTATATCATCTTTTCATTTATTTTATTGCTAAGTGAATGTTACAGTAAATTCATGTTGTCTTTAAGCTCTGATGTTCTGTATTGATTTTTTTTTTTGCTACTGCTGAGACTTTCAATTTTTTTTTTTTATTTCTAGGATTACTGTTTGGTTCTTTTTTTTTTTTACAACAATCATCTCTTGAACGAAGTGGTCTTTCATATCTTGTATTGTCTTCATTAATTAATTTAGTTTCCATTTTCTTTCAGCTGATTGATCATTTTTGTAACTGATTCATTCATCTGCTTATATATTATTTGATCTCACAGATTGTTTTAAACTGCAAATTATTTTGGTCTGGAATTTCTTTCAATTTATATTTGTGGAATCATTTTTGGTGATATTTTGTTGCCTTTCTCTTGATCCTTGTTTTGTGTTGAAGTTCGTAGAGCAGTTGGAGAGGATTTCTCTACTGTGATTGAATGGAGATTTTTTAGCTTCTTTTCATTATTGCTCTTGGCCACCTACTGAGCTAGAAGGGTTACTTAAGATGACTTCTTGCTCAAGTTCTCTTCAAGTCCATCTTCTGCTTGTTCTATTGGGGAAAAGGGAACAGAACTCTTCTAAAATAGTTCTCAGCTAGAGAGGAAAGTTAGGAATTATCACTTCTATCCCCCTTTGCTTGACTGAACTCAGCTAGCTCACAACAGTTCCCTAAGTATTTTCTCTTAGATTTGTCCAACAGCTTTTGTATCATGTTTTCACATATTGGGAGGGGAAGTTTTTGTCCTCCACTGAGATTCAATTTGTTTATTGCTGTGGTGTGTTATTTCCATTGCTTGTCTTCTAAATGTCATTATTTCTGTGTTTTACATGTTTTCTTGCTCCCTCAAGTGGCAATGTAATCATCTGTGGTTTCTCTATCTCTTCAATGGGTTATGCACATGGTTTGGATGAATATTCTAGAGTTATTTGTGAGTGATGGCTGCCTGTAGTCTGCTATCATTCGGAACCTATCTCTTTTCTTAAAATAATTTTATTGAGAAACAAATAATAATTATATAGTTCCAAAACCAATTAGTAGGACAGTTTCAATAATAAATACATTGCATATTGTTTTAGTGGTTATTCATTATAGAAGATGCAGGCATAATATTCTGTCCACAAATACTATTCGAACAAATCTTTTTATTCATTGAATTAAGAGAATGCAGCTGTATATCTATCCTATTCTGAATATACAGATACAAAATGGTCATTCATTTGTATTGCCTTTTTTTGTTTAGTTTTGTCATTTAAATATTGTAGGTTTGTGAATTTAGCAAAATATTCCAATGTAGTCCTGTAGTGCATAATAGTAATGGGTTATCCATAGGACTGGCAATGCCAGAAGTTGTTGACTTGAGCCTTTTACAGCTCAGCCTATTAATATGGCTTTATGTTTTACACATCGTTTTTATAATTTTCTGCTGGATGGTTAAGACCAGCATAAAGCAAGACCTATATAACAAGAAATGTAACTGTTGTGTCTGATAATGTCAGTCAAGTCCTCTCAGGATTTATCCTGAAACCCTGTACTGCAATTTGTAGATCCTTTGTCAGTGTCAGCCATGTGGATGAGTCATGGCCATTGCTTGACCAATTTGCTTTTTTTGAAAGCCTGAGAGAATGCTTTCTCTCCTTGGGCACACTCTACATCACTTATCACGTTCCTATGTGGCTCCATAATCTCCTTGATCAGAAAATTTGGGACACAACTGAGTTACATGATGTTACAGTATAACAGAACCTATCTCCTGTATGTCTTTTATATGTAATTCCTGATATTTGTATTCAGTCCATGAGCCATTTAAGTGACTTTAGATGATTATATGTGTTTAAATGGTTCCTGCTTTATTTCTGTTTGTACTTAAACTTTCAGTTTTGAGACCTCAGTTGCCTCTTCAAATAATTTTAAGTTCAAGTCATGTGGTCAGTTCATGTATTGTGGATTTTCTGAGCTGAATATGCCTGTGATTCTGACTGCAGAGGACACAGGCAGAATTGTGAGCCAAGTTGGGAGAATATCTCCATTCTCTATTTGGCATGAGCGCCTTACTAAAAGGTTGTGTGTCTCTCAAACTCTTGGAATATTTTAGTATTTCTTCAGATCTTGCTTGCAGAAATCTCTTGGAACTGAGGACCAGTGTCTGAGACAGATTTGACTGTATTGTAAATCTGTCCCACCTCTACACTATTATTACCTGAGAATCTATATGCATTTGTCCTGTTAACACTTGGAATCTCTGCCCTCCAAGTCGTCATTTGCCTTTCAGAATATGACAAATACCTTTTATTGTATACAAGCTCAGACACCTGCTGTATTTCTGATTAAATTGTTTGAAAGAATATATTTAGATATGCTCTTATTTCTAGTATTTTTTCTGGAACATAAAAGAATGAAACTTTTTAACTTACCTATTCTTTAAAAAAACAATTAGATGGTTGTATGTCTTTTATTTGCTTTTCACTTATTTTGCTCTTTGCAAATACCAAATATTCTCATACCATTTGTCAATTCCCTCACTTTGATTAAATCATTGTTTTTCTCATTGCCTTCCTCAGACCCTTATGATTTTTGTTTAGAATTTGAAAGATCTTATTTGTCATTTGCCTCTTTAATTTTCCTCATTGACATATAAAAAACTCTGCTTTCAAATATATTTAAAAATTTTAATAGCATTTCAGCTTATTTTTCATCAAACGTTCTTATTTTATTCACTCTTAAGTTTTATTTTCATCTTGCTGTTTTTTCCCACTCCGTTTTGTTTTTTCTGAATGGATCTATTTTTTAATAGAACTATTATCTTTTTGCATGTTGTGACTACTCGACACAGTTTATATTAAGTATATTTCTTTGAGATTACAGGTTATTGTCTATTTTCCTTTACTCTTCAACAGTTTTTTTTTCCAGCAATACCTAAATTGTACATTTTCCTCATTACTTAGTTATGACTTTAATACCTTCTGCCCTCTCTAGATACCTGGAATTGAATGGGCTCACCTTTGTAGGCCACCTTTAAACTCTGATCTCTCCAATCTATCATGTAGGTTGGTTCTTTCTTGGTATTATCTATTAGGTGAAACATTATTCTCATTATTTCTTTCAGTTTCTTATTAGAGGAAATCTTTGGTTCTTCAAATATATATATAATTTAGTACAGGGTCTCACTACACAGCTCACATCCATAGAGAGCCTCCTGTTTTCAGCCTCCCAAGCACTGATATTATAGGCATGCAACACTAAGCCCAGTCTCAGTATCTCCTGTGGGCAGGACAGGCACCCCCAGCACAGCATGCTGGGGATCGTTCCCTGATCCCTGTGCCTACCTAAGCAGGCACTTTAGTCCACTGAGCTATCTGGTCAGCCCGTTCAAATATATTTAAAAATAAGTGACTTAAATCCTTTTTCTAGTAAGTCGAACATATGACTTCTCTTTTTTTTAATTTTATTGAAGTACAAATATCAATGAGACAGTTTTAAGATACCTTGACAAGATGGATTTGATAAATTAACACATTGCAAACTTTTCATTATGTTTTGGTATCATAGAAGGTGCATAGATGATATTGTACTTACAGACATTATTATAGTGTATGTC
>PVKA01020490.1:0-40252 GCA_004027165.1 Ctenomys sociabilis | reverse complement strand
GCCTGCAGCTGATTGCTGCCCAGGTACTTCTTGTGGGGAGCGACTGAAGTGAGGGAAGCACCGAGAGAGCTGCTGGAAGAATGAAAGATCAGCAGCAAGTGGTGCTCTGGGGTGCTTTGCCTGTGCATGGGAGCAAGCCAAGAGGCATAGCAGGTCCAAATATTCACAGCTCAAAGCTGGCACTGTTTGGAGCAGCCTAGGAAAGCAGCAGGCTGGCTGCCACCCACTGTGGCCAGATCTCTCCAGGTCAAACAGCACACTGTGGCTGTGAGGTCCCCACAGAAGGGAGAGAGGGAGAAACAGAATAGTTTTATGCCAATTAATGCTATGGCATGGATGAAAAGCCCCATAGTGATTCCATCCCTTTCTGAGGAAATGAAAAGATCACCATGCTCCAAATCACACATAGCTCAGTTGATCTGAGAGGCAAAGACGTCTTTGGCCTAATTAGTTGCTCATGAAGCCTTTTTACTTCGGAAAATACTTTGTCATTTATTGCTGCTGGCTTTAAAACTGTTTGCACTTCTCCCCCCAGCTCAAAAAAGAGCAGGAGGTTTCCATGTCATCTTACACTGTCCTGCTTCCCTGCTGCCATATCTGACCAGAGGCAAGACTCTAGCGAGCTAGGAGGCAGCGCCAGTGGGCAGGCAGATGCGGAATGTCCTGGACCAGCTCAGATGCGAACGGTGGACCTCAGAGGCCCTGCCTGACCTTCCCTGGGCCTTTGAACTGTCCCACAGCCTCGTTTCTGCATCTCTTCCTTTTGATCTTAGACAAGGCTCCATTCCCAGAGGATTTTAAATCCAGTCCTAAAAGCCTCATCCACGCCTCCTATCTTTCCTTCCCAGGACAGGCCCTCATATGGGGTAGGTCACTGGGGCTGGGTTGATTTCCCTGTACTGACTCTGTTCATGGTACACTACACTCATTTGTATTCATCCTTGGCTCTGCCCCCATGCAGAAAAATCTGAAATGTAAATAGACTGGTAGCCCACATTCTCATTTCTTGGTTTTCAGACTCAGCCCTGAGCCTGCACTGGAAAAATCAAACACCTGAGACTGTCCTCACTACAAATCAGTGTCTGTCCTCAGGGAGCAGTCCACACTGCCCAGAAGTCCTTTTCCATGGCACTTGCCACCTCCCACTCATCCAGCAGACAGAGCTGGATGGTTGGGTTCTGGGTGAGAAGCTCAAACAGGTTTTGTGTGACTGCTAAAAAACTGGCCAGAGACAATGTTGGAATGCATGCGCTCTTTAGACTCTGCCATCAGCCTGGTCTGCCATCCTCCAGCCGCCCAGGAAGTTGGCGTCTCTGTCACTGGGGGCAACACTTTTACACTTACTTCCCTGCAAAATCAAGGCTGTCCACAATGGCACCTGCCTTGGACAGACTTGGCTCCTTGGATTATAGTGAGATAGGAGAAAGAGGCTCCAGTGGGCGTCACACAGTATGGCGAGTCTGCATCCAAAGCATGAACTGTGCCTCCTGACCAGCTAGAGCAAAGGACTGTGGAGGCTTTCACCAGAAAAGAACAATAAATATTTGAACAGGCAGATAAGTTTAGTCTACTATACAACACCACATGGTGGCCCATTCATATATGCAATTCTTATGTTTTTATGTATCACTTAAAAGAATTCAAACAAGAAGTTATATCTTCAGCTTCATGATTTTCCCCCTTATCAATTTAAGATGCTAGACTCTGACCACTTTGCCTCCTGCCTCAGTGACACATTTCACCTTGCGTTCAAGGGTTAGCGCTTGTCACACCCACGCTGCACACACAATCACCCATGCACATGCACACATGCACAGCTGTCCTTAACACTTCCCTGTTTGTCTCCTCATCACCTTTTCCCTCTGTCATTTCTCCTTTATATTCCTTTTCTGGACAGTCTTCTCCAAACTTAAATGTATTCAAATTGCTGCATGCTAAAGGGAAAAAGATTCTCTTCTTTTTAAAAATCCATAAGCCTAAGGCTTATCTTTTCTTTTATCTAGTTTACTGAGATATAATTGGTATAAAATCAATTTATGTACACAATCTAGCATGCACAATTCAGAGAGTTTGGACACGTGGCTGCCTTTGCCTCCTGGGCACCGCTTCTCTTATGACACGTTATTCTTACCTGCCCCTGACTCCACCCACTGCTAAATTTTCTGGGAGGAGATTCACATATGCATAGCTCTCACCACAGCCCAATCTCCCACTTATCAACCTGCTCTATTACTCTGGCTTCTGCCCACATTCCACAGAAACCATGCTTGTCTAGGTCAACAATGACTTTTGGATTGCTAAACCCAGTGTCAAGTCTCAGGCCTTGTCTTACTCCATGCCTCGCTCCTCACAACACTATTTCTTTTTGCATTCGTTTCGTGGCTGTTACCTCATTAACGATCTCTTCCAATGACGGCCACTTGGGCCTCTTTCTCAGGTGTGCAGCTCTTTCTCTGGACGTTCTGCACCGCCACGGTTTCAGTGACCAACTCTGAACTCAAGAACAGCCTCGAGATCAGCAGCTTTGTATCTGCAGCTGACTCACAGCCCCGTGGAGCTCCTAGTACATGCAGCGAGCAGGCCACCTGACATTGCCAATGGGACAGTCCATGGGCGTCTCAAACGGAACAAGGCAAAGGCAAACTTGTCTTCTTCCCTTGATCCCATTCAAAGCAAATTAAGTCCTGTCGGTGTTTCTTATTTCTGTGAATGACTCCATCCTCCTCACCTTCACCACGCCATGATCCTGGGAGTGTTCAAGGAGCCACTGTGTCATGCTGATTTCCCTTTGATTAATGTTTCTCGAGTCTGTTCCTTCCTTCTCAGCTCCATGGCAAGCATTTTAGTCCAGGTCTCAATGTTTCTCTCATGTCTATGACAACACCCTATGCCATGAGAACTTGTCTACAAAGATGCAGGTTAATGTTAGGGCAAGCACTTCAGTATCAGGATACTTCGTACTCTGTAGGTTACTCAAAACACACATCTCAGATTCACAAGTGTGTTGTCCAAATGGTTGATTTTTACATTATTTGGCTTGATTTATGGTAGCATGGATGATGTCTCCAGTCTAGTGTCACACAAAATATTCTTTAAATAACTTACATAGGAAAGGGAGTGTGGGAAACACTCACGTTTCTGAGTCTCATTTCAGGTTTACCCTCATACCAGCACTTTAAGAGCTGTCACTACACTTCCAGGCAATATGAGAGAGGTCAGTGCCAGAGAGACCTTTAATTTTACATTGGATATTTAATTCTAGGAGGCCCCCTCCATCTTTTTGTGAGGTCTTAAGACACCTCCTAGAAGCAGCAAAGGACTGGGATCTCGCAGATAGAGCTGTGTCCAGTTTCTGTAGGTCACACGTTCATCTCCAGCACACTGTTATCAATTTGATACCTATTTCATGCTAATTTCAGTTCTAAGTGTGCAGAGTCAGCAATAAGAAGCACAGAGTCCTAGACCTCATCCCCAAAGAGGCTACTCTTGTGGGTGCTTAGGCGCTCCAATCCAGCTCCCTGTACAGCAAAGCTACTTTAAGGAGTTATTTATACTTGTGTCTATAGTGTCTTATTTAACTTTCCTATCAAGGACTTAGCTCACAAATTTTTTTTATATTTAAAACCATGATTTAATAATGAGAAGCTGATCACATACAATTATAGTACTCAATAATTCTACTTGATAGGTTCTCAGTCAATCTCTTCACTGTAAAAAAAAATCACCTATTACTAGAAATATAAGATCAAAGAAAATGACATGTGGTGCTTAGTGTATTCCAACCTTAAATATTTTCAGTAAGGGATGGGAACAAAGAAAATTATTTGATTTGTATTATACCACAATCTTAACATGAGAACTTGATACCCGCTTATCCATAAAAGATAGGTCAAACAGACAAAAAAAATTAGCAAAGAAGTAGCAGAACTGAACCAGAGCCTGGAACAAAAGGACTTAGTGGACATATACAGAGTGTTCCCCCCAACCACAGTTGAATACACATTTTTTTAGCTGCACATGGGTCATTTTCTGAAATAGACCACAAATTAGTCCATAGGTCATGCTTAAGTATTTACAAGAAAACAGAAATTATCCCATGCTTATTATCTGACCACAGTGCAATGAAACTGGAAATAAACGACAAAAGAAACAAACAAACAAAAAAAAAACCCATAAATGCAAGGAAATTAAATAATACCCTCCTCAGGAACCATTGGGTTACAGATGAAATTAAGTAAGAAATTAAATATTTACAATTCAATGAAAATTCAAGTACAACTTATTGGAATTTAGGGGATGCAATGAAAGCAGTACTGAGAGGAAAATTTATAGCTGTAAATCCACAAATCCTTTTAGAACAGTGCCTGTGAAGACAAGAAATGATCAGTGTGTCGCTTAATGTAGGTCTCGTTTCTGTCTTCAACTTCAACGACCTTTCTGCAATATTCACCTCTCTGATGTGCTCCCTCCTTTTTATCACACTTTCTTCTCCTAAATTCCATAATATCATAGTCTCTTGATTGCACCTTTGGCCTCCAAATGCAGGGATTGCTCAGGCTTTAGTCCTCAAGCCTCTTTGCTTTTTACTCTGTTCTTGCTACTCTCCGGGAGTCTCTCTGTCCAATGTCAATCTGCCCCAATGGCCTAAAATGCCAATTACAAACTCCCAGATGCCTATTTCTAGCTCAGATCTTTTCTGCCTCCTGCCAGAAATTTTCTCATGTCCCACGCTTCTAGGAAACCTAAATCCATCTTTGCAGGCATCCCTTTATCTTGATGAGAAATATTTGACCTTACCCAAGTTAGCTAACACATTCCATTCTTTAGGTCACCATGATCCCTTCTAGAGCAGGCGTGTGATGCAGGTCCTACAGTGGGACTGGCCTCCAGGACCTTTGCTTGCCTGGGAGTCCCTCACTATAGACGTCCCTTCCTGCTCTACAGATGCCATACCTGAACGTGAGATGAAGCAGCCCCATGGCGGCAGGGTTGCTCCACTCCACACATATTAGCTTTCTTCCTGTTCTTTGCATAAGTTGTTTTAAGCCTCAAGGCATTTGCATTTATTGTCTCTTTCCAAAATCATGTCCCTGTAAGAAATATTGTGAAGCTTTATCCTTTCTATTATGCAAGTCTGAACTCAAGACCTTCCTTTTCTTACACAAATTAGCCAGCATCTCCCTAGGAACACCTCAAACAATGTCCTGTTACTCTGCTTTGTTTTCTACAAGCCATCATAATTATAGAAAATTACCATGTTTATTTGTTGATTGTTTACCTTCTTTCCTCCCAGACTTCATTTTCAGTTTCTCAGTGGCAGAAACAAATCTATTCTCTTTACCATTGTATTACTACAACCTGTTAGACTATCCATAAGTGATTGTTGGATAACTGAGTCAACATCCAAATGGCTATCACAGGGGAGGCAAAGGCTGAGGGTTTGGGGCCAGCACACATTGTAATAAGGACAGCAGCACCAAAATCTCAGAGAACAATGGCAGCCAGACACTGAGTGGAGAAATCAGTCGCAACACCAGCATATGCACTTAGGCCATGGGTACAAGAAAGTCTCCATTTCCGCCCAGAAGCCACCCTTCAAGCCCTTACTGCTAGGATATGACTGAAGATAGTGCTCACTAGGGTCCATCTTTTCCTCCTTATGCAGTGACCCTGGTGCAATGACTTTCACATATCATTGCAAATAGTTATGCTTCCATGAACAGTGGGTCGCTTATTATCATTTGAATCCTGGAAATCACTGACACTGGCTCTGAAAAATCCCGAGCTAAACTCAAAGATCAAGGTTATGCAGCACGCGCTGTATATGCTCACTTACCCCTCCCTTCTTTCTTGTTCTTTCATTCTGTCATCCCTAACACCTCAGTCTTTTGAAAATGCAACTGTATTGCTAGTCCTTTAAAATTCTACGATTTCCCTGGAAGCAATGGGAAGTACAAAGCTGAAAGTAATTGCTTAGCTCTATTTTATAGGACTCTCAGCTGCTACTGGAACAGGAATCTGATGGAAATGTAGAAAGTGGATGAATTAGAAGCTGCCAATGACCTGTGTCTACCAACGGGTCTTGAAATCTTGATTACACAAAAGCTGTTTGCAAGCACACTCCTTTTCATTTCTGTGACAAGGGAATATAAGATTCTGCCAGCCTGAAAGGGGTATGTTTAACTAGCTGCCTTGGTACCCATCTGGCACCCAAACACTGGCCACAGCTCCTTCTCCACTCCATCCCACTGCAAGATGGCAAACAGCAGATTCTACTCTGTAGGCCATGAGGAGCTACTGAAGAGTTGTAGGAAAAGTTAGCCTAAGACATCCTACTCTGTCAGCACTGTTAGGACCAAATTAAGGAGGTAGAGAGTGAAAATTAGGATGATTTACTGAAAAGCTATTGCAGTGAGGCAGGTTAGGATTAATAAGGCCTGTATCAGGGTTTAGCAAGGGAGACAGAGCCACTTTAATTTTTTATAAAAAGATAAATGCAATGCAGGGAATTGGCTACAAAGCAGATGGAATTACTGGGGAGCCAAATAACATAAGATGAGTCAACCCAGAAGGAATATGCACAACTCTTAGCTTGAAGAAATGGAAAATGTAACCCTGGGAGACAAATATATAGCTCTAAAGCTCAGGAGAGGGGTTAGACTCTGAGGGGGCACGGATGCTATTAGCTAGGTAGTGTCTATTGACGATGAAGAAAGGATGGAAGAGGTGGAGTCACCTTCCAGCACAACACCCATGCTTAGTGGTTGGATGGAGAAAGCTAAGCCTTTCAGAAGGTTACGTTTCAAGACTGCGTTTCTCAAGGGTGTTGAGAAGGCCTATTGAGGCCACTAAAGCATCCTGAGGACTCAGTGGAGTTGACCTTGGAGAGGTGGGGAGAGGCTGGTGGGACAGTTAACATGGACTATGAGGGCAACCCAAGAAGGGTGGCATCCTCTCAGAAGCACTCACAGGCATGTGAAGCCACAGGGAGCAGTAAAGCTCTGGGAAGAGCCCATATCTAGCAAGCTTCGGCAGCTTAGCTCTGCCTCACATGGCTTTGCTGGTAGTCTTGGGCAAGGCCATTGTCTCTGGAGCTCAATTTCCTCCTCCATATAACAGAAACCGCCAAAGTCCCTAATGGTCATTACTCCCCCCCACTTGCCACTCACAACTATTCTTTGGCCTCCGGTGTTCCTTGCAAAGGTGACAGAGGATCCATAGCTGCTTGAGAGCAGAGCTCTGGCCAGCCCAGGTGGGCCACTAAACTGGCTGTGGAAAAGGTCCCACCATAAGGCAGAAACAGCACAATCCCGGCCACTTAGCTTGTGCAAGACATTTTACCCCCTTGATGTCCTGATTTCTGACTCCCGAAATTGGAAATGGAGAAACTCCTTCTGTTTTCCCCCTAAAGTTGCAACAAAGAATTGGTGCAGTTTTGTATGTGAAAGACCTTGAGATGCTGAAGTAAAACCATTGAGTTGTCACCCATAAGGGCCTTATCACCCTGTGGGTCTCATCCCTAAACCCAGGGAGGGTGACTGTGGGTGCGCTGCAGCATGACAAAGCACAAAGCTCTGACATCTGGCAGTGGCCTCTTTCACTGGGCTTACTTAGCAAATGTTTTATCTGCAACATTCCGGACTCCGCACTGTGTCTACAAGACACCAAAAGGCCTGTTACTTGTGTCTCCCAAATGGCATCTGGATGAAAAAACATAAAGGACTGATTCCTTTGCTCTTGATGTGCTTTCTTCAGGAAAGCAATAGTAGCCAAGTCCACCCAGCTGCATGCGAAGCAGGCTGAGCACTCTGATTCAGTAATGGAACAGCATTTGGATCATCCTGGGTAAGCAGCCGGGAGTTGGGTGCAGAGAAAGGATGGATCACCAAGCCTAGCTGAGGAGATCAGGGAAACAGAGCCAGACTTGGGGTGAGGTGGCAAACAACAGGGAAAGAGCATGGGACCAGGCACACAAGCCAGCATTCTCTGGCCTTGCCCGGTAGTTTGCCCCTGGTCTGCCTATGTATATAGTGCTGGCCTCTGCTATGCATGCTGCCTTGCTGTGAAAGGGGCAGTGTCATGGCAGATGTGGCGCACAAAGACAGGGGACTTCACAGGGAAGAAGAGGCGGAGCTTGTGTGAATCTACTCTCCCTGACTTTGGGCCTGGCTCAAGGAGGGGCCTTGCTCTTCTCTCTCTGTTGGGCATTCAGGCTAAGTTGTTCAATATCCATCCTGGACGCTGGTGGCTTCATGTCCTGTCCTGCCCTGTCCTGTCCTTCTGCTCACTTCAGGTCATTGCTGTTGAAAAGATGGTTTAGCTGCAAAAGAGAAGGGCAAATCTTTGGAGAATGGTGGGTATGTTTTGTACCTTAATTGTGCTTAAGGTTTTTTAAGGATACTACATTTGTCAAAACTTTGAATTATCTCTCAGTGCCTCCGAGAAAAATGAAACAGAAAATCATGCAAGACATAGATGACCTCAATAGCACCATTAAGCACTTTAATCTAATGAAGATGCATCCAGCAATCAAAGAATAAATCTTCCTTCTGAAGTGTGCATGAAATACTCTGCAGGGAAGCATGTATTCTGAGTCATAAGATGAAATCTACAAATTGAAAAGAATAGAACTAATAAGAGTATGTTCTCAGTACATAATGTAACTCAAGAAAAACTCAAAATTGGAACTTAACTATCTAATGCCCAAATATTGAAAATTTGAAAATATGCACAGAAATGAGTTAAAGGAAGTCGCATGAGAAAATTTTAAATCCACTGACTTAAATGGCAGTTAAATACATGCATATTACCTATTTTAATTTGTTTGATTCAGCTAAGCTAGTTCTAGGCAAATTTTATAGGATATGTAAATATTTATACTAGAAAATAATATAAAACTCCCTCACTTAAGCTTTGAACCCTTGAAAAGTAAAGGAAGAGCAGGGCTTTGCCAGGGTGGAGGCAGGGAAACCACAGAAGGGCACTGGCTTGCAGGAGCGATGGAGCAGCAGCAATGTTCAGGAGGATGGCACAGTCTTGAAGGGGAATTCAAGGGGCAGAACAGTCAGAGCTTGGGCTTCCCCTCACTGCAGCTTTGGGTCTGGCTCCAGAAGGGGTCTCGCTTGTCTCTCCATTGCGTGTGTTTGGGATAAGGTGTTCAGTATCAGCCCTGGATGCTGGTGGCCTTCTGTCCATCTCTGCAGTGTCTGCTTTCCCAGTGGTTACCACGGGCCTTCTGACCTATTTTTACCCACCCCTCCCCAGAGCAATGAGAGGCCGTGGTGCACACTTTACTGAGTCAGTATGCTCCACCCATACCCAGTCCAGTTCCTGAGGGAAGAGGCTCAGCCATCACAGAGCACAATCTGGATGGGTCCATGAGGAAAGGGGGTCTGGTAAGGAAGCAAGACATTCTGGTCTGAAATTTTTTTTTTTCTTTTTTTGGCAGAACCAAGGATTGAACTCAAGCCCTTGCGCTTGCCAGGGAAGTGCTTATTCTACTGAGCCATCTCCCCAGCCCCAAGGAGGAATTTCTTAGCACCTCTTAAGGGCTTTCCAAACTCACCTGCCACCTCTCCTCATCTCCCCAAACCTTATTTTGGTGGCTAATATGGCAGTGAGAGATTGTTCCTTCCACACTTTCCCCAAAGACATCTCACACAGTGGTACACTATGTTCTCTCTTCCTCCATCCACCATTACCTAGTTCACATGGCTTACCTGAAATCCCTCCATGCTACCTTTGCAGATGTCAGGCTGTGGAGACGTGCGACAGCACACTTCCTTCTCACAAAAAAGAAAATCTCTATTCAATAGCAATAGCAAAGTTTGTGCCTAAACATTTCGAAATTGCTTCCAGAACTAGTACTTGAGTTTAGCAATGTTACAAAACACAAGATCATTAGATTTGCATTCTTCTATGAGCAATGAGAGATTGGAAACTGAAATAAAACACTGCAATTTAAAGTGAAATTACAAAGTATGAATTTAAAGGGACAAATCTGAAAAAAAGTTGTAAAAGAACTATACATTGAAAACTGTAAAACACAGAAAAGATTAGTTAATGAAGATCTAAATGAATATAAATTTTTTATTACTCAGATGTTTGAATATTGTTATAATGTCAATTCTTCCCAAATATTGATAGATTAAATGAAATTTACATGAAAATTATGAAAGATTTTAAATAGAAATTTGAAGAATAATTCTAATGTTCATATAAAAATTCAATGTATCTAGAATGGTCATTGAAAATGTAAACACAGAACCAAGTTGGAGGAGTCCTTACTTTGAGGATTATAAACTAAGAAAAACTGAGAGAGTGAACTAAGTGTAGAAATGTATCAGCGTAACAGAATGAAGTCCAGCAACGGATCCACACTGTCTACAAATACACACCACTAAGGTAAAGATGCAAATGAAGAATACAGGAGACAGAGGAGAATTTGAAGCTATTGGGTGTCCATTTTCAAAGAGTACACCTCACGACGCACCATAGCTACCTGAAACCATATAGCTCTATATTATAAATATAGGTGGCTTTCCATTTCTTGCTCCAGCAGGAGAGAAATGAAAACAGCAAAAAGATTCTAGACTCAGATCATGTGATTATGGCCTCTGGGAAATCTAGAAACTCTAGAGCAGACCAGCAGGTCAGAAATTCACAAAGTAGTCCTTTTTCTTAAAATATGTTACTTTACTTTTGATTAATGTGCATAAATTATGCACACGGTTGGAGGAATGCAGTGCGATATTTCATCACATGCATAAGGTGCACACCCATCCAACCCAGCCTCTCTTTCTGCTCCCTCCCCCAGGCCCTTCCCAACCTTTAGAAATCACTGCTGTACATTCACACAGACTGTTTTCAAGCTTCTCATATGAGTGAGAGCAGGCTGTGCCTGCCCTTATGTACCTGGCTTCTTTCACTTGACATAGTGATCTCCAGCTCTATGTATTTTGTTGCAAATGACAGGACTTCATTCTTATTTGTGGAAGGATAATTTCTCCAGGGCATGATGTGTATATATTTCCTTTCCCATTGATCCTTCATCAGGAACCTAACTTGATTCTGTATCTTAGCTACTGTAAATAGTACCACAGAAAGTACCATGATAAAAGATGTATAAGTATGTATTTGATGTTCTGATTAGTTTCTTTTGGATACATAACCAGGAATGGGATAGCTATTTTAGATCTATTCTTATTTTCTCAGGACTTCTGTACTATTTTCCACAGTGATTATACTAACTTACATGGCCAACAACAGTGTCTGAAAGTTTCTTTTCCTTCACACCATCATCATTTTGTTAGTTTTTGCTTTTTGATAATAATCATTTTAACTAGGGTGTCATGGTATCTTCCTGTAGTTGTAACCTGCATAAGTATTTTTATGTTATAGTCTTTTTTTTTTTTTTTTTTTTTGTCTTTTTGAGACAGGGTCTCACTATGCAGTTCAGGCTGGCCTTAAGCTCACTTTGTAGCTCAGGCTGGTCTCGAACTCACAACAATCCTCCTGCCTCAGCCTCCCGAGTGCTGGGATTACAGGCCTGCGCCACCACGCCCGGCTTATGTTATAGTCTTACAACAAATTTTCTTCACGAATCCTCAGCATTTGCTCTTAAGAACTTCAACTGATCAGATGAAGCCTCCAATGCAGAAGTGAATTGATTTTATTGAGAATCAACTACTTGCAAATGTCAATCACATCTACAAAACACCTCCACAGCGGAACCTTTACATTTGTGCTGCAGTACATGATAAAGGACCATAGTTTTGCCAAGCTGACACTTAAAATTAAGCATGACATATTCCTTCTTCCATATAAAAAAAGGGAACTCAAAAAGACTCATACATCTGAATTTCACAATTAGAATTTTTGGTATAAAAGAGAAGAAAAATCTCATTACACTGGGTTTATCTTTGTCACTATAGGTTTCTGTGACAAAATGCACCAGTCTCATGGATGAACTGTGAATTGATTTTCTTCCAGTTCTGGAGGCTAGAAGTCCCTGGCCTCCATCTGGTGGGGCAGGTCTCTGGTGACAGCTGATTCGTGGTCCGCAGATGGCTGCTTTGCACTGTGTGTCCTCTTGCCCTTTCTGCAGCGTGTTATATGGACTGGACCAGAGAGAATTCTCATGTGTACTGTTAAAAGGATATTAATCCTGCACAAAGCTCATGAACACATCCAACCTTCCTTACTTTGTCAGAACTCCTACTTCCACATGGAGCACACTGGGATTCAGGCTTGAACATCTGAATCTGTGGAAGGGTAGCAGCATTTAGTCCATAACATTCCACACTTGATGCTCACATGTGTGTCCTTCTCACATGCAAGGTACAGTCATTCCAGCCCAACAGCTCCAATAGGCTTGACTCATTCTAGTATGAGCCATCAAAATATCATCTAAATTAGGTGTGAAAGAAACCAGACTTAGGATTTGCACTGAGATAAAATTATTTTTCAGATGAGAAATCATGGGAAAATGTGAAATCAGACAAATAATGTGGTGCTACAATACAGTAGAGGCATAGCTGGAGGACAGGTATTCTCATTTCAGTAAGGATAAATGAGAAAGAAGAAATGTTGGATTGCAGGAAAGCCTGAAGCCCTGAGAAACAAATTCAACTTAATTTTAAGGCTAAAATAATAGTACCATTTGGCTCAATATTTGGCCTTCCAGATTCAGTGAGGTGGAAGTGGAATCTCCATGGCTCTATGAGGTGGTCGTGCTCCTGTGGCATGGCGCCACAGGTTGGACTCCACGAAATGGAGTGATGAAGTACTGCATCCCTAACCCAGAGGCCTTATTTTTTGGAGCCCAGTAGAAACCACCATTCACTTGGATCTATGGCAAGAGTGGCAGTCTTGACATTCTCTAACTAGACTTCATGATCTTTCCTTCCTTTTCTTGAGGAAGGACATGTTTTCAGCCAGATACATCTACTGTCTGATCCCATAACATCCTAACAGTTAGACAAGCTCCTTCCCCTTCATCCCATTTCCCATATTTCAATCCACGTGGCTTATATAACCCCACTTCTAGTTCTAGATTTGGCTGGAGCGTTTGGTTAAATTTGTGGTTCTGACCCATTGCTGTGGTCTGAGTATTGGTGCCCCCTCCAAATTCTCCTGTTGAAACTTAGTCACCAACATCATGGTAGGAAAACATAGGAACTTCGGGAGCCAGTAAGACTACAAGAAGGAGGATCTGGAAAATGGGATTAGTGGCCACATGAGGACACAGCTACAAGGCACTGCGAAGCTGAGAGTGGCCTCTAACCAGACATGGAATCTGCTAGTGCCCTACACCTGGACTCTGGAGGCTCCCAACCTAGAAAACTGAATTTCTGCCCTTTCTAGGCTCCCAGTCCCAGACACCTTTGTTATAGATGCTTGAACAGACTAACACTCAAACTACATTGCTCAGCCACACGCTCTGTGTCCCTTTTGGGACAAATGTTTCATTTTTGCAATATAGATTGGCACAGAGGGTTTTTGACCTCTTCAAGTTCTGGTTCCTTTTGTGCTTATTAGTTCTGCAATTTGTCTCTGTATGACGACATTTTACTATAGGTACTCAGTAAGACACAGGCCATACCTTCAACTTTTGCTTAGACGTCACCTCAGCTTCTTATCCCATTTTAGTATTCAGTACTCTGTCTTTCACAAAGAATTAGAGCAAAATTCAGTTCTCGGGCATTCTCCAACAACTTCTTGTTTTCCATTTTCCAATAACACGGCCTCCATTTCTCTGAGACCTCTCTACAATAGCCTTTAGCATTCCAATTTCTGCTGACATTCTATTAGTGATGGCAATGTAATCCCAAACTGAAGCATTTCTGTAGCTCTCTTAATGTCTTCCTGATAAATCATCAGAATCACTTTTAGCACCCACATATCCACCAAAAATCCCTCCATGGAACTGTAGAGTTTTCATAGCATTTACATTAACCACTTTATGCTCTACCTGTTCCCTAGTCCCAATGCTATTACACATTTTCAGACACTTGTTAAAGCAACTCTGTAGTCCTAGAACCAAAATCTGTCTGAGCTTAGGTTTCCATGGCAAAATACCACCAACTGGGTGGCTTACCCCCTGAAAATCTGCTTCTCACTGATGTGGAGTTCCAGACCAAAGCCAAAGGTGAGTTTCTCCAGAGCTTTCCCCTTCACTTGCATGTAACAAGTTTCTCACTGACGTGTGCTCCTGGCCTTTCCTTGGGAGATGCACACAGCGAAATTCACTGTCTACAGTATACTAATCGTATAGGATTAAGGCCCCATCTTTACGACCTCACTGTCTCTAGTTACTTCCTTAGAATCCACATATTCAAATAAAGCCACATTGGAAGTTACGATTCTAATAAGTTCATGGGGAGCAGTATGAATTGGCTCTGAGCAGGATTTAGAATTAATCAACTGACTTTCTATATTTACATAGGAGTCTGTCCCATGCTGAGGTGACTTGCTCAAAGAGTGGTGGCTGGTGCACAGTAAGTGTGACTCTTCGTGCCAATGGTCACAAGAGATCTCTAAATTGGTCCATAACACTGTGACACCTTGGAGGGCAAGCTACAACTACAGCTGAGGACACCTGGTCCTAACTCCAATTCTGAAGATAAGACTGGGAGTGCAGCCACTTGGGTCCTGCTGCAAAAGTCACCAATAGTGATAGGACAGTTCTAATTGGTAAAATTCATTGCTTGGAGAAGTCTTTGATCGACACTTCCCAGACTCTGGCTCAGTTTTTTGCCTTTGCTTCACCTATGCTTTTCCCGTTTCAAAGCCCAATAAATATGGGTGCTCCAGAAAGTCTCTGTCCCAGCCCCAAGAGAATTTTGACTTTCTTGGACACCCCCAAAACATATTACTTGCCTCTTTTATTTAAGCCTTCACTGTTACCTGTTGAATGTTGCTGAGATACAAACTTTTAGTCCTTAGTACATCAACCACCTACTTCTTAAAACACATTAGTGAATAAACATTGATAAATTATGTTTTATCGAAATTATAAACTCCTGTCATTGGAAAGACATTATTAGGAGAGTACAAAGATGGGCCATAACATAGAAAAATATTTAAAACTACATATTTAATTAGGATCTGTATGGAAAATATAATGAACTCTCAAATCCTAAAAAGAAAAAAAATTCAATACCCAAATAAAAATGAACCAGGAAATGAAAAGACACTTTTCCTGAAATATATATAGATAATAAATAATTCCATGGGTAGAAGTTCAATATTATTAACCATTCAGGAAATGAAAATCAAAATCATAAGGAGATACCACTATCTCCTGCTAAATGTGAAAGACACATTTTTAGACACTTGTTAAAGTAACTCCATAGTCCTAGTACCAAAATCTGTCAGCTTAGGTTTCCACAGCAAAATACCACCAACTGGATGGCTTAACCCCTGAAAATCTGAAAGAAGGTTGGCTAAAACATGAAAGAGGGACCATAACAGGTGTTGTTCAGAGTGATGGAATTCTCATAATACACCTGGTGATAATGAAAAATCCGACAACCATTTTTGAAAATAATTTGGCAGTTTCTTAAAAAACTAAATGTGCATCTAATAAAAGATGCAGTCCTACCACTCCTGGGTATTTACATAAAACATTGTAAAATGCAAGCAAATTTATTATGACACCAGAAAGATTGATGGGCTCCTGGAGCTGAGAGTGCAATGCAGGGGAACAGGCAGGAATTCTTAAGACTAGAGAACTCCTGGAGGTGAGGCAGGTGTGCACTCTTTTCATTGTTTTCATTGGAGTGATGGTAGCCTAGACTCAGGCTCAGAAAATTCACTGAAGTCACCGTGTGTCTTGGTCATTCTGAGACCAGGCCCCAGTGAGCAGAATGCCACAAGCACACGCTGGAAAACAGTTAGAAACATGATAGATAATAACTAGTCTTACCACATAACTTAGCACTTTACATGCAAGTGATCTAAATGCACAAAAGAAAATACTGGAATTGTCAGTGTGAATAAGAAAAAGCATATCATTTTTTTCTGTATGAAATCATGTATAGATACCAGATCAGTGAAAAAAAAAAATCAAGGAATGGAAAATGATAACTTACGTTTCCACTAATTAAAGCTGGAATCACAGTATTAATGTCAGTCAAAGCAGATTTCAGAACAAAAAAAATCACCAGGACCAAAGAAGGGCATTACACAGTGAGAAAGAAGTGAATTTTTCAAGACAAAACAACCCTAAATGTGGAAATACTTTGCAAAAAAGTGTCAGAATAGATGAAGCTGCCTCTGATAGAACTGAACAGAAAATAGAGCAGCCAACAATTAGAGCTGAAGTCTTCAACACTTCTCTGTCAGGAGTTGATAGATCCAGCAGACAGAACACCATTAAGGGTGTGGATGATCTGAATAGCACTATCAATCACATTGTTCTTAATCGTCATCTCTAACGTATTACATTCGCAACAACAGAAAGCCTTCTCGGAAAGGCACATGGGATATTTGTCAAGATATATCGCATTCTGTAGCACAAAACATACCCGTAAGTCACAAAGAAATAAAAAGTACAAAAAATGTCTCCATATAGAAATGGAATTTAATTTAAAAGCTTATCAGATACTTCAAAACTAAACAAGACACTTCTCTATATAGCATGGGTCGAAAGAAGCCTCAAAAATTTAGAAGTATCATAAATTAAGATAAAATGCAAATTATCAAAAATTGTTAGAGGCAGCACAGTATTTCTTTGGAATATATTTATAATTCTAAGTTCATATGTTGGAAGAGATCTAAAATGACTAACATTAGGAATATAGAAAGAAAAGAGAATGGCAAACAGAAGAAAATAAAGATTAGAGCAGACGTCAACAAGCATGCAAACAGAAAAGCAATCAGAAAATCAGTGAAACTGAAAGTTAGGTGCGTCTTTGAAAATATCAGTAAAAACTTTATGCTTCTTACCATGTTAACAGCAAGAAAAATGTAGATTACCAGTATCACAAGGAAAAAGTGTTAAATTTCTGAACATTAAAGGATAATAAACTTTACAACATTTATGCACACAAATTTCATAACCTAGATATGAATAGCTTGAAACTTCCAAACCACCAAAATTTGCAAAAGCAGATATCGGTAAACTGAACAGTCCGATAGCTCACTAGACCAATTGAATAACTTATTTTCTTCAGAAGAGAAAGTATCAGGTGATGATTATTCACTGACGAATTCTCTCAAACATTTGAGGATAAATTGATACTAACTCAAAGTTTCAGCAAATAGAGGCAGAGGGAGCAATTCTTAGCTCAGAGACCAGTATTAGTTTAAAACCGAACCCAGTGCAAGATGTAAGTAATGCTTTTTACAATATAAACCCTTAAATTCTCAACAGAGTAAAGCAAATCCAAGAGATATTCTACTTACACAAGCATTATTCAACATTTCATTAGCTTGCAGTGAGATTCACCATACACAGGATAAAGAAGCAAAACGCACATCAATTGAATGTGTGAGACAACTTTTATTTATTTATTTATTTTGCATTTGCTTGCCAGGCAATTGCTTATTCTCGGGCTCAAGAGACAACTTTTAAAGTCCAGTACACATTCATGATAAACATTCACCACGAAAACTATCACCAACATCATATTTAATGACTAGAAATTGGGTGCTTGCTCCCTAAGACTGGCAAGCAGTTTCTCTTATGCTCCTTTTAAACACTGTAGTAAGGAATCTTAGCTGCTGTGATGAGACACGGTGAAAAGGGGCCATAAGCACTATCCTCACTTGCATATGACACGGCTGCATACGTAGAACGCAGAAAGAGCTTGCAAAAACTCCTAGGGCTAATAAGTAAATATAGCAAAGCCATACATATTCTGTAACTATTTAAAAAGTCAACTGTTCACAACTACAAACAAACTCAGTCACCTCATCTTTGACAAAGGGGCCAAACACATTCACTGGAAGAAAGCTAGCCTCTTTAACAAATGGTGCTGGAAAAACTGGCTCTCCACATGCTGAAAACTAAAACTTGATCCAGGTCTATCACCATGCACAAAAGTACAGTCAAAATGGATCAAAGATTTAATTATTAAAACTGAAGTACTACATCTTCTGGAGGAGAAAGCACATAAAAATCTTAAGAATATAAGGGTACGTAGAGAGTTCATCAATAAAAACAAAACTACACAGGAAATACTTCAAAGAATCAACAACTTGGAGCTTATCTTTTGGAAAAGTTTCTGCACAGCAAAAGAAATCACCAAAGGAGTAAAAAGACAACCCACAAATTGGGAGAAAAATTACAGCCTACTGTCCTTCAGACAAAGAACTCCTATCACGAATTTAAAATACTAAGAATTTAAAATAATCAGACCCCTCACATTCAAAGACCCAGGCCCAAAATGGGCACATGAGATGAATATGCACTTCACAAATGAAGAGATACAAATGGCAAATTAATATATGAAAAATGATCTACCTCGTTGGTTATTCAAGAGATATAAATTAAAACAATGCTGAGATAAAATCTTATGACAGAAAGAATGGCCATCAAGAAGTAGACCAGGAACAAATGTTGGAGTGGCTTTAGGGAAAAAGGAACCCTTCTCTGGAACCCAGAGTGTAGACTGGTACAAACACTGTGGAAATCAGTGTGGAGACTCCTCAAAAAGCTAGGTACTTGAATTCCATAAAATAATCCAATGTAGTCCAGTAGACCATAATAGTAATGGGTTATCAACAGAACTGGCAATTGTCAGAAGTTTTTGACTTGAGCCTTTTACAGCGCAGCATATTAATGTGGCATTACTTTTTATACCTCGTGGTTATACTTTTCTGCTGGATGGTTAAGATCAAGTTAAAGCAAGACTTATATAACCAAAAAATGTAACTTGTATCTGACAAGGTCAGTCAAATCCCCTCAGGATTTGCCCTGAAGCCATGTACAGCAAAGAAGTACATATAATATTTGAACTGGCATCAAGTATGAGAAGGCCCTTTAAAGACTTCTCCAAATACAACTTCTCTAACAGCAATGGAACACCCATCTCTGACAAAACAAAACAGAAAGGGGGATATAAGTAAAGGACCATTTTGCAATCAAAAAAAATGTGTGTATACAAAATAGGATAGATATGCAGCTATTTTCTCTTAGTTCAATGAGAAGAAAGGTTTGCACTAATGTTGTTTAGACAAGATATCATGTCTACATCTTATCCTCTGAATAACCACTATGAAGACAACAATACGCAGTGTATTATTTATTGCAACTGTTCTACTAACCTGTTTTGAAACTGTTTCAGTGCTACTTTATTTTCTCACTAAAATGAATACTTTTTTTAAAAAAAGCTAGGATTTGAGGTCCCATTCCACTGAGCCATCCCCCTTCTGGGTAGTTTTTCCAAAAGAAATGAGATCATTGTACCCCAGCGACATACATGCACCCATGTTTATAGCAGCACAATCTGTCATAGCTATGTCTTAGAAACTACCCAAATGCCCATCAACTGAGGAATGGATTAAAAAGATACAATATTTTTACACAATAGAGTATTAGCCATAAAAAGATAAAATTGAGGCTTTTGTAGATAAATAGATACAACTAGAGACTGTTTCGGTAAGTGAAATAATCACACCCACATGTGCAAACTTCATATTGTCTTGCCAGCGAGAGAACCTGAATGAGTAAATAAAATCTGAAAAGTATAATAGCTACTGTGAAAGGGAATGAGTATTCAATGGGAAGGAAAAACTGGGATGAGTGAAAGGACAAAAGAAAGGGGAAAAGTTATATTTATGTATATATGCAGGATAGTGTGGATAATTATACTGCTGATTTCTGCTAGACATTTGAAAGTAGCAGTTAATGCTTAATTTTTTATTGTTCTTTTTTTGTTTTGCTTTGTAATGTCATAACTTTTGTTGTTGTTGTGTTTCAACTAATTGTACGGTTTTCTATCTGGTAACCTAGACAACTAATTTGAAGATGAATCATGCAATACAGCAACCATTGTTGAATTCCTATTAATTCGTTTAATGAAATTTTGTACCATTTCTAATACTTTTTAAATTATTTTGTATTCTTTAAAAAGGTCAATTGCCTTCCTGTATATCAGAAATGAAAGCTAAAATTTTAAATTTGAGAGCACTATTTTTTTGTTTTTTTGTTTGGAAGGCTCGGGCTGCCTTAAAGGTGGGTCTAGTGTGGCATGCAGAGCTAGAGATTGAATCGTGGTCCCCTGCACATGACTGAGTTTGTCTAAGGAGGCACTTTAAACAACTGAGCTAACCAGCAAGCTCCCTAAAATTTTAAATTTCGAAAAATTCTTTTTTCAGTAGCTTCTTAAATTTTTGAGACTTCAATACAAAGCTACTAATATTATGTATGGGAAGAGTATCTGGAATGCTACAGAAAACTGATGAAAGAAATGCATGTATGAAGACACAGATGGTGCTCATATGTTTGAAGATCCGATATTGTTAGTATACCATTTTTTTCTAACTTACTCTATACCTCCTATGTAAGCCCCCAAATTCTAGCTATTTTCCTGATATCAACAAACTAATATTTAATAGTTAAAAGAAAAATAAAGCATCCAGGCCAGCTGGAGCTCTTATCGAGCAGAAGTGAGGTTGAGAGAAGATGACCACCATGAGTTTGAGGCCAACCTCTGTTACACAAGTGAAGTCAAGGACATCCTGAACTATGCAAGAGAATATATCTTGTCTCAAAAATAATCCAGATTGTCAGAATACCCAATAAAGTGCCACAGACAAAGCTGGAGAACTCATGTCAGAATTTAAGATGTAATATGAAGCTATGGTAAATGAGAAAATATGTATTTGGCAAAAAATAGAAACATATATTAATGAAACAGGTGGCACCTCAGAAGTAAATGTGATCCCGTATAATCAGGGGAATTGCAACAAAGGTATGAAGGCACCAGTAGTGAATGTAGAGTCATTTTGACAAATGGTGCCTGAAAAATACCTCCATATAATAATCATAATCATAATAATCGTAGTAAACTAGAAAATGTGTATTTTATAAAAAAGTAACTTAAGATGCAACAAAGACTTACTGAAAAATATAAAACTATGAAACTTCAAAAGAAAACATCTATGTAAGCTTAAGTTTTCTGGTTCTTAAGCTTACCACCAAAGTTTGATATATGAAAGAAAAATTTGCCAAAATGAACTTTCTTAAAATGAAAGTCTTATGCTCTTCCAAAGCACTGTTAGGAGATTTAGAACAAAATTCACAGAACAGGAGGAAACACTTACAGTAGATAGATGTAATTACAGAAACAAAACAAAACTTGCCTCTAAGATATACCAGAGCACTTAAAACTCAACAAGAAACTATAGGACAGTAACAAGGCAAATTACCTGAACACACACTCCACCTAGAAGGTAGGCAGATCGCAAATAAGCATAATGAAAATGCTGAAAATCTTTCATTGTTAGATATTACATACTAAATAGTGCCACACACCTTTCAGAAAGTCCCCAATTAAAAAAAAAAAGAAACTTGCAAGATCAATTGCTAGTGAAGATATAGGTGGTGGAAACTGTTACCCACTCCTCACAGAAATATCAAATAAGACAACCACTTTGGAAGACATTTTGTCATTTTGTTAAAAGAATTGAATTTCATCTTATTATAAGATCCAATAATCACCCTCTTAGGCATTTACTCATCTGACTTGAAAGCCATTCCTGCATAAAACCTTGCATATGACATTCTGGAAAAGGTAAAATTGCAGAAACAGAAAATAGATGAGTTGCCGAAGAGTTGTGGGACAAGCACAGATTGACGAGGGCAGTGAAGCTACCATTGATGATACTGGTCTGAATGCCTGCACCCCCACAAAGTTCATACACTGACACCCTAACTTCAGCATGACGGTATCAAGAGATGAGGGAAGTGCGAGAGGAGAGCCCTCATGGGTGGGAGTAGTGCCGTTATAAAGAGACTTCACCCAAATGCTTTGTCCCTCTGCCATGTGAAGGCATGGGGAAAGAAAGCTATCTATGGACTGTGGAATAGGACCTCACTAGCCACAGAATTTACCTAGAGCTTGGTCTTGGAACCCCCATCCTTGGGAACTATGAGAAAGAAATTTCCTTTGTTCCTGAGCTACCCAATCATTGCTGTGCTTAGAGAAGCACTAAAGAATTAAGACAACAGCACTAACATTTGTCAAAACTCTTGACCTTGGCTGGGATATAGCTTGGTGGTAAATGCCTGCCTGGCTAACACAAGGTTCTGAGTTCGAATCCTGATCCCCACACACATAAAACTCATGAACTTTACAGCACAAAAAGAGAGCCTCAATATATACAAATTTAAAAACATTACAAGGTGGGAAACTCCAACAAAGAACATAAAGCTGTTATCAAAGAAACCCTCAGTGTACTACAAGTATATTCACAATGTCATTGAAGCGGGTGGGTCTGCGGTTAGGGGCCTAACTATCACTGGAAAAGAGCACAGTCTGTGAGAATGAGGGGCAAAAGAACTGCAAATAAATAGTGCGTGCTAACTGCAAAGGGCTTTTCCCATGGGGCACAGGGGTAGCTCAACAATTCTGATTGTAATTCATCTATACTGGAACTGACCCATTAAGGAAATGGGGGGGGGGTGATGGTGGGTAGGATCCAGCATTCTCAGCGATGGACTCGGAGGCTATAGCTAACTAGGAGGAGGTGGCTGGAATGATCCTTGTAGAAATAGTTTATAGTTGGAGGCTTTAGTATGAAATCATGCTAATTTAATGTAAAAGTACAAGTTTACATATATAAATGGTCATGTGTGACATCCAGAAGAATCCAGACTGTGCAAAACAGCAAAGAACACAAAGCTTGCATCTTTGTAACATCTAAGAATAATTGCAAGGAAAAAGATCACAAGGAAGAAATTTATATATGAAAAAATATTTAAGGGGCATAAAAAGAAGCAAGTATGCAGGCCATTTAAAGAAGTGACCTTTGAAAGCAGTATAAGCTGTTCAGAAAAAATGTATAAAACAGTTGGACACTGGTTGATCATTTAGCCACTTTTTAGAAATGATAACTACATTTATTCTCATAAAGAGTCCTTATCTGTTAAAATGCATAGTAAAATACTGAGAGGAAAGAGTGGGGTGTCTTCAATTTTCTCTGCATTCTTCCAGTGGCCGTGGCACAGGTAGATCGGGCGGACCCAGTGGAACCTCATATGCCATATATGTAAGGTTGCTGATGCTGAGGGTCAGATGTACTGGGTTCACAATACCGAACCTTCCCTACTGGAGGTTTGAGGCCTTCTCTAATGCGTAGCTTCCATGGCTTCCAAATACTGCCCTTTATACGTGAAATCGTAAGGGACACTGACTACTTCTTGACAATAAAGTACATAAATGATAAAACTATTTAAATCTCAAGCCACCCTCAGACATGTGAGGACAAGATTATGTTAGAGATCAGCTCCACCTCTGGTCAGAGCAAACTGATCATCATCTGATGTCAGCCCTTACGCTGGATGCCAAAGACTGCAGTTGTTCAAGTCATCCTCCTAGGCAAGCCTTGTTGGACAAAGAAATGAGAACCCCCAAAGGAGGACCCTCTATCACTTTCCCTAAGATCACTTGAGGTAAAATGTCTCATAAAAGCAAACATTCTGCAGAAATTAGTAGCATGCATAAAGTAAGGGAAAATTAATGAACAAATAGGCTTTGCCAAAGTAATGAAAATATAATTGAACATCAGAAAAAGCTTTCCATTTAATTATTTATTTATGAAATAAATTTGAATAAAAATACATTTGATCATGTCAGTAGGCAGTATAGAGAAAAGCTTTGGAAAGAAAGCTTGTCATAATTTACCAGAAGCTCATATTAAGAACACTCATTGAACTCATGAAAAAGAAATTCCACCACCTCAAATGAGCAACAGACATCCCTCAAGGGGAAATCTTAGCAGAATTAGGGCTCAAGTCAGGAACAAGACACCGTTATAAGCTATCTCCTGTATATTTCACAACAGCACTGAGACATGTGAGAGCTATGAATATCAATATAAATAAAGGCTAAGTAATATTTAGTGTCAATATAATTACCTGTCATGAAAATCCAAAGGATCAGGTGTGGAAGAGTCTAGTGAATGAAACTTCAGAATCAGGTGGAGAGCAGATTGCTGCAGCAAATTAAAACCCTTGTCACACAAAAGAGCTGACTAGAGCAATTAACAAACAAAATGCCATTTACAACAGCAACTAAATCCCAGAGCCATCTTTTAAAAGCCCAACAAAAATGTAGAATGTTTTTCTAAAGAAAATTCTAAAATTTTACCAACTGATTCAGGCAAAAAATGTTTCAGATAAATAGAGCAGGATGCCAAGTTCATTGAAGAATAGCTTAAAACTCCTAATTTCACTTAAATGACATAACAGTTCAGTGTGTTGTATGTAGAAGACAAAATGACAAGTGTGGGCTGCTGACTGGAGCTTTCCCAATTAACATGGAAAACAAAAGAGAGAGGAAAATCTAGAAAACATATATAGGCATCTAAATGTAAATCATATTTTGCTAAGAAAGCCCATGGGGAGCCTGGAGATTGAGGACCCAATATTTGGGTTTGGATAGGCCAGGGCAGTGGGTGGGGCCGAGGCCTGCGCAGGTAGCATACGGCATGAGTCCTCTTTGTCCTGCGTAGTCCGAGGCAGCACCTTGCATCAGAAATATCAGTATTCGCAGGGTAATACCAGGACAGCAGGACATTTGAGACATTCTTGCTCCAGAGACTATGCTAATAACAGCCTGAACCCACTCTATTGGGAGAGGACTAGCTTTTAAGCAATTACTATTTTACTGGAATGCAAAAATGCACTAGAAGTGGAACAGTGAGTGTAAGGTTAAGCAAGGCGCAGCAGCACTGCATACTCTACAATCAAACAAGAGTCTCCTTCTGGCTTCATGGGAGTTTGGAGGGAGCTACAGGTGCACAGCAGACAGAGGACCCCAAGAGGCTGGCAGACCCCAGCTGCAGAATCTCCCCGAGGACTGAGGGAGTCCACAGCTCAGAAACAACTGTCTCACAGAGTCTGCCTGTCCCCTGGGGTCAGCCCTGGAGGCCGTAAGTGGTGCATTTACTACTAACCTGGGCAGGAAGCTGGGAAGTCTTCAGGGGATGAGGTCTTGGTCTCAAGGAGAGAGAATAGCTCCTTTCAGTCAGGGATGAGGATGTGGGAGGACAGACCCCAATGGGAGGAAGATACGGAAACTACAAAACACATGGGGTTCCCTCATTACCGCCTCAATGGGCACAAATCCTGCTGTGAGTCCTACAGTCTTCGTGTGTGGGTGAGGGGTGGATCCCTGCTCACTCCTTAGAGAGTTTGGGGATCTCAGGGAGGTGCGAGACTTGACCTGAGAGGGTGTCTGCAGAGTGGCACAGGAAACCCCTCTGCCCAGCAGACACAAGGATCCCAGCATCAGCCAAGGGCTTGGCGAGGACCCTAAGGAAAGACTGAGGGTACCATGCCTGGGCTGTGGGTGCTGCCCCCACGTCTTCCCAGAGCCCTCAGTTGTCCTGGGAAGCCCAGGCAGGGATGTGAGCCTGGGGCTGCTCTCTCAGTGCAGCACCCTTGGTCTAGGAGAGCTGAAGGAGCTACAGGGAGCTAGACTGTGCAGAAGTGAGGTCCCTTCACATGCTTTGCTTTGCTTTCCTTTCCTTTCAGGGAGGTGGCCACCTGCTCTGAGGCTTTGCTTTAGGCCATCAGAGGGCTGGGATCCAGGGTCTGCTGAAGGACAGTTGATGGTCCTGGGTGAGCAGGGAGGGGTCATGCACCTACACCAGAGGGCTATCACAAGGCCTGCCTACTGCTACTATGAGGGCAGGGGGAGCAGGACTGTGCTTGGGTCCTGCAGGCAGAGCTCCTCCATGCCTCTTATAGGAGCTCCAGAGGCTGGGAGTGAAGGACTTGGTGGAGCAGTGTCTTCAACTCACACAGCACAGGAGGTGCAGGCAGTGTCAGGATTCAAGGCAACGTGCATGGCGTGAAGGAGTATCAATGGTCCCACCATCCCCAATTAGAGGGAACCTGTGATGCCCAGCTTCCTTCACCCTACTTTGTGCCCTAGAGATTTGTCCCTTGTGGCCCAGCTGCACTTTGAGGAGCCATGAGGTCACAGGCAGGAGAAAATCTGCCTGTTAAGACTGGAGGTCACTGTACTGGGAAGAACAGGTGGGTGCTGTTGAATGGAGAACAAAATGCCATCCTGCTAATGTTTTTACAATAATATGCACAGTAGACCATTCAGAGCAGTGGACACATAGCAGGTCATCATTCTGTCATGAGCAAGTGACCCTGGTCACCTAAGCAGGCAATGATGCTCTTAAGTATGATGTAATGATGAGGTACACTGGTGCTCCATTCGCATGTGTCTTGCAGAAACCCTGGCTGGTTTCTGTGATAACTGGGCAAAGTTACCCTTCATAACCTGGAAAAGGTACAGAGACCTAAAGTAGAGGACCCTGAGGGATGAAGGGTCCCTATGTTACATGGCCCTGTGAGTTACTAAGAACAGCAAAGATGCTACCTGGAGCAGAGGACACAGATGGACAGTGGACAGCTTGTGGTTTAGAGGCCATCTGTACCACAGAGCCCTAATTTGTCCACTGTCCTTTCTTACGAGAGCGACTTTAGGAAGAGGTCAAGCAGATTCTCTGAGAAGTGCTCAAAGGAAGAAAGCTGGGCTGACATAAATGACGTGCTGCTCTGGTTGGGTAGCACCACTCAGACTGCTCCTCAGATGCCCAGCATATGGATGAGGACTCAGAACCAAGGTCCTCTCCAGGAATTGTCTCAGTTACAGGAACTGTCTGGCCAGGGTAAGATTGGGAGTTCAAAGATCCAATGCTACCATATCTGTAACTGATATTGCTACAGAGCCCTCCTAGCTAATTTTGTTTTTCAAAATTTACTGTGACACTGTGCTCTGAAATGGCAGAAGAAAGGAGTAGCAGAATGAAATGCAAGACAGATCTGGAAATTTCTCTGTTGAGGCTGAGGCCATAAGCAGGCACCATCCCTGTGGATGGTCAAAAACTCCAGGAACAGAAAGCCTGAGTATTTGTCTTGGATTTAGCAGGAGAGAAAGTCTGCTGAATTTTGTTACTTGTCTGTGTGAATGAGACAACCCCAGGAAGTACAAATTCCCATGGAAACTAATGGGAGTCTTAGTCACTTACCTGGTTGCTGAAACAAACACCTGACACATGCAATTTAAAGTAAGAAAGGTTTATTTTAGCGCATGTTTTAAAAGTTTCCATCCTTTGATGGTTTGTTTGCTCCAGGCAGTAGCAGCAACATGGTAAAAGGGCCTGCTGGAGGAAAGCGACTGCATGCCTGGCTTTAAGAAAGCACAGAGTCAAACTAGGGCCAAGGCAGGGAGATGGCTCCTTCCAGATCATGCCCACCTCTTCTGACAAGACCCCATCTCTTAACAAGTCAACTAGAATACTTTCTTAATCCCAGTCACTTTCCAAACACAGGAGAGTGTGTGCGGGTGGGATGGAGGGCATTAAGTCTGAGTCATAGCACAGGGAGTGATGCTAAGCAAAGTCACTGCATGTCATGGCTCACGGATCATGTATTTTAACTACTGGTGGCAGATAATTGTAATAGATCTAAAGTTTATGTGTACTGTGGAAGGTGGCATGGCATCTTCACAGACTCACTTTCAAAAGGTCACCTAATTGGTGCTTTGAAGAAGTCATCCTAGTGCTCCAGAGGACCAGCAGCTTCTGAGTGGTCCATACGAGACAGCAACTTTCTGTACTCATGAAGCCAGAGTTCTTTAAGCCTTCTGCTACGGATGACAGACAAAGCAATAAACCAAAAAATGAAAAAGAAAAAGAACTTGCTCCCGATCAGTGTATGATATCCAGGAAAGAATCTCTGTACTCTCAAAGATATAAGCAACCACACACGGTTGCTGTGTCCCTGTGTGGAGTGATGTCCTAGTGGGGATTCAGTACTGGTCATTGTTGCTGGCAAATTAAACATCTGGCCACAGCAGTATCTGCATCTTCTTTGATGAGTGGCCACTCTGCACAGAAGTTCGCTGTGCTGCACATGTATGGTCTTGAGTGTGAGGACCATAGTTATGGAGGCCCCTGTGAATGGTAAAATGTGGTATAAATACACATTTCGTGTCTTTTTCCATCAGCCCATCAATATACCACTCCCCGCCAATTCTTGTCTCAATATTTTAGTATTTTTCATTCTAGATCCCAGATGATTTGACCAAAACAGAATCTTCCAGATTCTATAATTGCACAGATTCCAAGCTTCAGCCACTTATCCACTTCCTTTTTATGAATAAAATGGATCACAAGGTGAGATCTCTGAAGCTCTTCCTACTACAAATATTTCCTTACTTTATGAATCTTATTTATTTATTTGCTTATGGATTCGGTGCAGGGTCTCACTACGCAGCTTCGACTCATAGTGATCCTCCTGTTTTCAGCCTCCCCAAGTGCTGGGATTATGGGCATGCACACCCATGCCTGGTTTTGTTGGCTGGCTCCTTGTGGGGCCAGCATGGCAGGCAGTATTGGGGATTGAACTCAGATCCTTTTGCTTGCCAGGCAGGTGCTTAGACTGCCGAGCTATCTCCCTGGCCTAGGGCACTGGAACAGACAGTGGTTAGCTATTTTTGCTTGCAAGTCCCTAAAATCACAGGAAACAAACAAACAAAAAAAAAGGCTAAATCAGATTATATCAAAAGTTCAATGCTTCCACACAGCAAAGAAATAATCAACTGTGTAAAGGCACAACTTAAACCATGGCAGAAAATATTTGCAAACCACACATCCAGAAAGGAGTTAACATGCAGAACATATGAGCAGCTCCAAAATTCAGCATCAAAAACAAATGAAATAGATTTTAAGATGAGCAATGGAAATAAACAGACATTTGGAAAAACAAGACATACAAATGACCAGTAAATATCTGAAAACTGTTTAAAATCATCAGTGATCACCAAAATGTGATTTAAAACCATAATGAAATGTCACCTAATCACAGCAAGGATGGCTGTTATCAAATAGACAAGAAACGAAAGTGCGGGTAAGGGTATGCAGAAAAGTGAAGTCCTCTGTACTAATTTTAGGAATGTAAATCAGTATAGCCATTATGGAAAATGACCTGGAGGGGCTTCAAAAAAATTAAAACCCCTATCATCTACAGTCCAGTAATCCCACTTCTAGGTACGTATCCAAAACAAATGTCATGTGCTTTCTTACCTTGCAGCCGGTAGATTAAGGTTTGAAACTATCACAACTTCTGAACTAAACAAACCTTTCTCCATTTAACTTTAGGCACTGATTTATTTTTCGCAGCAATAAGAAAGGTAATTGGGACATTGAATGTGGTAACACATGCCTTCAACCCAGTTCCCAAACAAGAACAATTCAAATCTAAAACCACTAGAATGAAAGAAATTATATAGATCAGAGTGGAAGCTAGCAAAATTGAGACAATAAAATGATAAAGGATCAATAAATCAAAGAGTTGGTTCTATAAAAGGATAACAATATTCATAAACCTTTGGCCAAACTTAGCAAAAAAAGGAAACAAAAGCCGGGCGTGGTGGTGCATGCCTGTAATACCAGCACTCGGGAGGCTGAGACAGGAGGATTGTTGTGAGTTTGAGACCAGCCTGAGCTACAAAATGAGCTTAAGGCCAGCTTGAGCTGCATAGTAAGACCCTGTCTCAAAAAGACAAAAAAAAAAAAAAAAAAAAAAAGGAAACAACATAGCCATAGCAATGAAGTTAGAAACAACTACAGGATGGCCTGATAGCTCAGCTGGCTAAAGAGCTTGCTTAGGCAGAACACAGGCTGGGGTTCAATCCCCAGGCCTGCCGTGATGGCTCAGACCTTGGGTGCTCTGAGACAATAATTGAGACTGGATGTGGTGATGCACAACTCTAATCTCAGCGTTTGGGAGGCTGAAAACAGGAGAATCACTGAGTCCAATATACATAGTGAGACCCTGTAGACCCTATCCTAAATATAGAAAAAGAAAAAAAGAGAAACAACAGGGCCAGGGAGATGGCTCAGTGGAATAAGCGCTTCCCTGACAAGCACAAGGGCCTGAATTCAATGCCCAGTTCTGAAAAAAAATAAAAATAAATAAAAAAAAATAAAAAAGAAAGATGTGTGTGATCAACAGGGACACCACCAAAATTATACTAAACTACTTCTAAAACTTCATTTGTATAAGTTGGAGAATCTAGGGGAAATGGAGAAAGTCTTAGATACACACAAATTATAAAAGTGAAGTAACAAGACATAAAAACCAAGAATAGGCAGACAATGAAAAGAGGTAGCACTGTAAACACTACTGCAAGTGCAGGGACTGGGAGTTCAATTCCCAGGCCTGGCATGCTGACCCCGCCCCCAGGGCATGTTGCGACAGCAATTGACACTGCATGTGGTGGCACATGCCTGTAATCCAAGCACTTGGGAGGCTGTAAACAGTAGGGTCCCAAGGAGTCTGATCTACACAGTGCGACCCTGTACACTGTGTACACTCTGCCCTACATACAAAAAACAAATAAATAAAAATAATAAATAAATAAACCCTACCAACTAAGAAAATCCCAGGTCCTGATGGTCCACTGCTGAATCCTTCCAGAGCTTCATGGAAGGTCTAAACCCAGTGTCCCAAACTCCTCCACGAACCTGAAAGGGAACAGACATCACCAAATGCATTCCTGGAAGCGTAACAAACCTAGACAAGGTAAAACAGAAAAAAGAAAATTATAAGCCAAACTCCTTACTGAACACAGATGAAAAATTCTCAACAAGAAAGGGATAGATGGCAACAAGTCATTAAAATGATATTGCAGCTAGGCATGGTGGCACGTGACTATAATCCCAGACTCCGGAGGCTAAAGCAGGAGGATTGCTGTGAGTTCAAGTCCAGCCCAGGTAACACAGGGAGTTTAGAGCTGGTGTCAACTACTCAGGGAGACCCTGTCTCAAAACAAAGATATTACATCATGGTTCAGTGGCTGCATCTCAGGAATGCAAGGATGGCTCCACATGTGGCTGCCACTGGGTGTCACAGTGCAGTACAGAGGCAAAGGCAAAATCACACCATCACCTCTATAGAGGAAGAAAAAGCACACCACAAGGAGCACACCACAAGGAGTCTTAGCTGGTGCAATAGACAAGGAAAGAACAAAAGCACACCATTAGCCATGGGAATATACTGACAGGGTTGGGGAAAAGAGCAGTACGGCACATTCATTTATGGGGACTCTTGGAACCTGAGGGAAGCTGACAGAGGTGGGGCGAGTGAGGTCTGGGCTCTGGTGGGAACCAAAGTGAGCACCGCAGGGGGGACAGAGGGACCTGCAGAATCCAGATCTGCCCCTGGAGTCAGACCCTGTGCACATCGCTGGGCTTGAAGCCCACCGTGGACTCTCGACCCTGGGATGTCCCCAGGCGAGGGACGTGTTTTGAGTTTCAGGCTCCTGTGAAGCACTGGGCTGTGTTAGTTCAAACTTAAAGCCTGATCCTAAATTGAGAAAGCTCATATCATAG
Source organism: Ctenomys sociabilis (assembly GCA_004027165.1). Lineage (NCBI taxonomy): Eukaryota > Metazoa > Chordata > Mammalia > Rodentia > Ctenomyidae > Ctenomys > Ctenomys sociabilis. The sequence continues at coordinate 8,662 of PVKA01020490.1, read as the reverse complement.
GTAGGATCCCTGAAAAATCCAGATGTGCATTCTTAATAGTCATGACAAGGGTATCCTGGACAGACTTGTAACAGGGGCCCCATCCCTAGTTCATGTTCAGAGGACCCTGAAGTCACAAGCTTGGCTTGACAGGAATAAACTGAAGTACACAGAGGACTGGGATCAGGCTTCATGAGAAACCAAGGTGACAGTGATACCTCTAGGAAGGAAGGAGGGAGAGCTAAGAAACCCACTGTACTCTTTGTCTTTCCCCTAGGAGAGCCCAGGTAGGCAAGTTGCTGGAAATGATGTTAACATAATCAATCTCTGAAACCAGAGCAGTCCAACGTTCAGTGACAAAGCAAGTGATTGGTGTGAGGGCAGCCAGGATGGCTGGGCTCACTCAGCACTCAGGAGATGGAGGCAGGAGGATATCCAGGAGTTGGAGGACACACTGACCTATATGGTGAATTTGAGGCCAGCATGAACTACACAGTGAGATCTTGTCTCAAATACAAAATATGCTGACAGAGGAAACCCAGGCCTGTAATACAGCAATATGGAGGTTGAAGCAGTGGGATTCCCATGAGTTCGAGGCCAGCCTGTATTACATAATGAATTTGAGGTGAGCATTAATTACAGAGCAAGATTTTACACCAAAAACAAAACATGCTGGCCGTGATGGTACAATGCTGTAATCCAGTATTTGGGAGGCTAACACAACAGGATCCACACCAATTGAAGGGCATCCTTCATTACATAGTGAATTGCAGGCCAACATGAATTACAGTGCAAGAACTTGCCTCAAAACCAAAGTGTGAGGAGCTGGAGAGATGGCTCAGTGGAATAAGCACCTCCCTGGCAAGTACAAGGGCCTAAGTTCAATCCCTGGTTCTGCAAAAAAAAAAAAAAAAAAAAAAAAAAAATCAACCAGCATAAATTATAGAGCGAGAACTGTTCTGGAAATAAAGTCATGCTGTCTGTGGTGGTGTGGGGCTATAAGCAAGCACTTGGGAAACACAGGAAGGAGGATACCATGAGTTTAAGGCCAACCAACCAAACATAGATCAAAGTGAGCCTGAATTAAGCAGCGAGGTATTGTCTCAAAAACAAAACACACTGGCTGATATCATGGTAAAAAAGTGTGTTGGAGGCTGAGGCAGGAATATTGTACTAGCCTCAAATTACAGAGTGAGAACTTATATACAACACAAAATATCACCCATATAATCCTAGCACTCAGAAGTTGATGAGGGAAGGTTATGAATTTGAGGCCTGCTTGAACCTCTGCCCCACCTAGGAAGTAAATAAAGGAAAAAGGGAACAAAGATAAAACAAAGGAGCAAGCAAGATAATCACTGCCAGAGGAATCCATGTCCCCAGACCATCCCCCTATAGGACATAAAGCACCTGGAACTTAGCAACTGGCCTGGCTAGAGGGACACTGGGTAAAATCCACTCTAACAAGGAGAAACACATTGTATACAACTCCCAATGTACAATCCATTCTGAAATACAACTATTGACTTTTTTCCTATGGTATAAAGTACAAAATCAATGGTTAACAAAGTTTGTCAATTTCCACAGACAAAGGATCTACAGAATATGGTATAGGACTACAAGATAAACCCTGAGGGGACTTCATTGACCTCATCAGAAACATAAACTACATGTGTTGGTATATAGATCTTGCTCTATCTAGTTCTTAACAATCCAGCAGAAAAGTATAAAAATGAAGTATACATTGTGGGGCCATAATCATAAGTTGAGCTGTAAATGGCTATGGTCGACAACCTCTTCAGATAATTCACTATTGTTGTGGAGTGCTGGACTGTGTTGGATTGTGTCGCCAAGTTCAGGCACCTAAATTAGTTGAATGACAGTGGAGTGCCCATCTTTGACAGGTGTAGACAAAGGAAGGGGTATAGAAAGGAAGAATCATGATGTGTGTGTAAGGACAGTACAGTTGGGATAGATAACGCCGTGCTTCTACATAATTCTATGAGCAGCAAGATTTGCACTAATGGTGGTTGGACAGGATATTATGTCGGCTTCTAGTACTATGGACAACCACTAGGAAGATAACAAGGTAGAAAGTATTAATTATTGAATCTTTGATGTAATTCAGGTATAAAAAATAAATACACAAACAGCTACACTCTCTTTATTTACTGATAAGAGACATCTGCTATAATAATGTCTGTAAGTATAATATCATGTATACGCCTTCTATGATACCAAAACATTATGAAAACAGTTTGCAATGTATTAATTTATCAAATCCATCTTGTCAAGGTATCTTGAAAGTGTCTCATTGATATTTGTACTTCAATAAAACAAAAATTAAAAATAAATAAATAAATAAAGTACTGTATCCTTGTCCAGTGCCCATCCAATGTTACATAAATCTGTCTCAAAATCCTGAAAAAAATGTTTGTCAATTTCTAATTTTAGCTTGATATTATTGTAGTTACTAATTGTACTACTGTAGCTACAATGTCACCTTGGATTAATCACTTGTTCTCCATTCAGTAACATTGGGAAGCTCTGGGGTAGTAACCTCATCAGCTACACCTAAAGACAGAGAACAGTGCAGGAAACCCATGTTCTGCTCTCAATTAATTAGGAAAGCAGGATCTCAGAACAGACACAAACCAAGGATCTCTCACCCACAGAAGATATCACCAAAGAACAGACATTTCCTAGAGTGAGCGTGATGGTAGTGACACAGCTAAATACTGTCAAAATTTCACAAGGATTACCACAGACAGCAAAACGAAGAGTACTTACTTAAATAGAACATGACAACAGTAAGGAGCAAAATGCAATCTCAGGCCTCTGTCCAATGCAGTGCAAGTCTAGGACATATCAACATAGAAGGAATTGGAAGTCACCTAAAAACTCTGAAATGATAGCAATTTGAAGTAAAGAAATAATTCCAGGTGGGTATAGAGGAAATCAGATCAGAAATAATCTCTCAGATTAAAAAAAAAAGAATGATATCTGTAATGAAAGTATTGTTGAGCATATCTAAAGAAGATATATATATTAAAAATATGGAGATGCATTGAAAAATGATGGAAACCTTCCATGAAAAATATCAGAAAGAATTAGATGGCATGAAACAGAATCAAAGATATTACCAGGAAATTAAAAATTCCACTAAAAGTAGTCAGAACCTTTTGAATGAAACTAAAGACACACTTTTATACCTTGAAGACATCCTTGCTGCTAGTTACCATGAAATGAAAGATCTGTTAAAAATAACAAGGAACTAGGAAATAATAACTCAACAGCTGCAAGACAATGCAAAGATGAACAACATTAGAATGATAGGTGTCCATGAAGAAAGTGTCAACACAAATAACATAAAAAGAGCTATTTGCAGAAGTAGCAGAAAACTTCCAAAGCATGAGAAAAGACTCTGACATACAGACATGTGAGTCATGTAGAATTTCAATTAGCCATTAAGAAAGTGAATCTATTCCCAGACATGTAAAAATCAAGATCCCAGATGGGCTGGGAGGGTAGCTCAGCTGCATAAACACTTGCCTGCCAAACACAGGGTCCCAAGTTCAATCTCCAATACCAAAAAATGAAAAAAAAAAAACAGATTCAACACAAGAATAAAATACTGAAAGATGTTCAAGAAAAGAAATAGATCATATATTCACCTATATAGGAAAGCGCATGAGAACCACAGCACATTTCTCCACACAAATCATCAAATCAAGAAGAGTCAGGAATGAAGTATTTCAGGTCCTGGAAGAAACTCAGGTTGATGTACCCAGCAAAGCTATCCTTCTAAATTAATGGACAAGTAAAATAATTCCATGACAAAGAATAACTAAAGAAATTCATGACCAAAAAACATCAGCCCCAGAAAGAGTATTTAAAGCTATTCTAGAAAGGGATAAAAATGACCAAAGTTACAAAGCCAACAGCATAAACACAACACCAAACAGGACAAACAATTAAACACAGGCCAGAAGCAAGGAACCAACACCAGGAAAATATCATGGCAAAGATAAGCTGATACATATTGCTTATGACCATCAGTGTAAATAGCCTTGATTCATCAGTTAAAACAGAATGGCACAGTGGATCAAGTAACAAAATGCTACATACAAGAAACACATTTAGTTCAAAAGGAAATTTATAAAGATCAAAGGATAGCAAGTAACAGTCCATGCATGAGGAACCTAGAAGAGAGGTAGCTCTTCTGTTTCTAAACAATGCGAACTTCAAATCAAGCATGATCAAACAGGATAAAGGAGATCACTACATACTTGTAAGGATAAAACTTTAAGAGGAAGAAATAACAATCATACATATGCATGCATCCAATGAAATGGGTAAATGGATGCAGCCAGAAACCAGACTCATAAGTGAAATGTATCAGATCCACATGTGTAAACTTTTTATTGTCTCCCTAAGCATTCTATTGTTATTGAACCTGAAAGAGCAAACAAAATCTGACAGGTACAATAGATGCTGTGAAAGGGACAGAAAATGTTCGATGGGAAGGAACAACTGGCCTCAGAGAAGGGAGAAAATGGAGGAAAAAGGAAGGGAAAAAGGAATATACATGTATATACAAAGTATAGCTTGGATAGCTGTACTGTCCATTTAATCTGGTTTACTGAATGGAACAGTTGATGCTTAATTTTTTTCTCTCTCATTTTTAATTATTCACAGTTTTTTTGGAAGAACTGGGGATTGAACTCAGGCCCCTGGGCATGCCAGGCAAGTGCTTATTCTACTGGACTATTCATAGTTTTTGGCCAATTTTGCATGCTTATATCTCCTAATCTGAGAAAATAATTTGAAGACAACAGTGCTTCCATTGCATATTGTTTACTAAAACTCTGTATGGTTTCTCATGTGTTGTCTTACTATTTTGTAATTCTCTTTAAACATATGAAGAATTTAAAGAAAACAAAAATAAACATACTGGCCACAATGGAGAGAACATACAACCTAGCACTTGGGAGACAGAGGCAGGACAATTCCCCTGAAGCTACAGAGCGGGCTGTGTTCTATAGTGAATTCTAGTCCAGCATCACTTAGACAGCAACACCTTGAATCACAATCAAAATATGCTGGCTTTGGTGGATGCCTCTATTGTAGCACTGGAGAAGCTGAGGCAGGTGGATCTCCATGTGTTCCAGGACAACCTCCATTACACAGACGGCTTGGGGCAACCTGAGTTACAAAGGGCAACCTGTTCTCAAAAACAAATAATGCTGGCCATGATGATGATGATGCATGTATGTAAAAAAGCATGTGGGAGGCTGAGGCAAGACCAGCCTCACTTGCAAGGCCAACCTTCACTTGCAAGGCCAACCTTCTCCACATAATTTGAGGAGGGTCTCAAATACAGAGCAAGAATTGACCTCAAAATCAAAACATGCTGGCTGTGGTGGTACAAGCCTCGATCTAGCACTGGGGAGGCTCAGGCAAAATGATCGCCATGTATTGTAGGCCAGCCTGCCCTACACAGTACGACACAGGACAGCCTGTATTAAAGACAGAGACTTGTTCTCAAAAACAAAACACTAGCTGTGGTGGGTCATGCTTGTAATCCAACACTTGGAAGGCTGGGGCAGGAGCATCTAAAGGAGTTTGAGGCTAGCCCTTACTAGTGAATTCTGGGGCATCCAGAAATACAAGGGTGAGATTATGTCTAAAGAGCAAAATGTGCTCACCATGGTGGTGCAGGCTTTTAGTACAATACTCTGGAGGCTGAGCCATGAAGATTCTCAGGAAATCCTGGCCAGCTGGAATTATATAATGAATTGCAGGCCATTATTACTTACAGGGCCAGAGTGCATCCCAGAAGCAAAATACACTGCGCAAGGTGCTGGGCGATTGTAATTTAGCACTGGGAAGGCAGAGTTAGGAGGACCTCGAGGAGTTTGAGGTCACCCCGAGCAACATATAGGATTCAGACCAGCCACAACTGCAGAGAAGGAACTGCTCTTAAATGCAAATAATGCGGCCTGTGGTGGTGCAGGCTTGTGATACAGTACCTGGAGTCGAAAGTAGAGGTTCACCACAAGTTGAAGGGCAGCAGGCTCTACACTGTGGGCTCAAGGCTGCCTGAATTACAGATTGAAAACTTCGTTCAAACACAGATCGTGCTGGCCTGGATGAGGGTGCCATCCCACTTGGAGGCAGCGGCAGGAAGATCCCTTGAGAAAGACGGCACCATGGGCTAGATAGTCAATTTGAGTCCAGCCTAAATTAAAGATTGAGACCGGTGGTAAAAAAAGAAACCATGCTGTCCTTGGACGTGCAGGGGTTTAAGTCAGCCCTGGGGAGGCTAAGGCAGGATGAGTAGTTCCAGGTTAGCTCCTCCTATATAATGAACCCAAGGCCAGCAAAAACTACAGAGCAAGATATTATTTCAAAAACATACATTCTGGCCGTGGGAGTGCATGCCTGTAACCCAGCAGTGATGAGGCTGAGGCAGGAAGGTCCTGAAGAGTACGATGTTAATAGACAATACACAGTAATTTTGAGACAAGCCTGAAATACACAGTGAGATCTGGTCTCAGAAATAAAACATGTGGAGGAGAAAGTAGGTAAAAATCTTCACAACATATGGGTACGTAGAGAATTGATGAACAAGGCCCAAACTGCATGGGAAATACTTCAAGCCTCAACAATTGGGATCTCATCTTTTCAGTAAGTTTCTGCCTGATAAAAGAAATCACCAGCAGAGAAACAACAAAACTCAGGAATCTGAAAAATAATGCAGTCAACTCTCCCTCAGACAAAAGACTTCTATCCACAATATATGAAGAACATTCATAGGTAGGTTCCCCCAAAATTAGTAGACCCAATCCAAAAACAGTCATCTCAGATTAACATACACGTCTCAAGTGAAGAAATACAAGTGGCAAATGAGCATAAAGGGAATGTTCGACAGTGCTGGCCTTTGAGAAATGTCAATTCAAACCACCATGAGGTTCCCTCTCAACCCAGAAAGAATGGCTGACATCCACAAGTGAACCACTAAGAAATGCTGGATAGGCTGTGGGCAAGCAGTGTGGTGGTTCCTCAAAATGCTAGGCCTGGATGCCCCATTCAGTACAGCTATTTCAGTCCTGGTTATCTTCATAAAAGACCTGAAAACATTATGCTATGGTGATATATGTGTACCTATCAACTGAGAAATTGGAATAAAAGTTGTAGTATGGGGCCAGTGAGAAAGCTTAGGCGACTAAGCACCTGCTTAAGCAAGCGCGGGGACCAGGGTTCAATCCCTGGTTCCACCCCTGGGGCATGCTGAGCCTGTGACTGAGTCCAGACATGGTGGGGCTCCCCTATAATCCCAGTGCTGAGGAGGCTGAAAAGAGGAGGATCCCTCTGAATCCAAGCTGCATAGTGAGCCCCTGTACCAAATACATAAATGCAAAATCCAATTGCAGTACTCTTACACAATGGAGTATGGTTCAGCTATATTACAAGGTAGACTCCTGGTGATTATTAGATAATTGGATGCAAATAGAGGGTATATGTGCAAGTGAAATAAATCAGACCCAGGTGTGTAACATCCTGCAGTCTCCCTAGTGTAAGGACCTGAAGGAATACCTAAGTCTCTAAGTACATTATATATAGTAAAAAGGAAAAAAATAGCCCAAAAGAAATGCACAATTGGGATGGGGAAAAGGACAAAAGAAAAAAAGGGAGGGAAAGACATGTACACACAGGGCAGCTAAAATGACTGTGCCACTAATTTCTATCGAGATTTGGAAGGGAGCAGTTAATCCTTAATTTTTTTTTTCTTTTAGACACTATTTACATGCTGGGATCTGGTCATCTGAGCAGCTGCTTTGATGACAACAAAGTGCCATGGAATAAACATGATTAAACTTGTATGATTTTTCTTCAATTCGGCAGCAAGTCCATATCTCAGAAATATCAGCCTCTGCCTGGCAAAGAAAAAGCCCTGAGGTCCATTTGTCATACTGAAAACAAAAAGAAACAAACAAATAAAAACACGCAAACAACAAGAAAGGAAAAATCTGTATCCTTTCTAATGTCTTATCTACTATATTTCGAATTTTTCCAAAAGAATATAAAACATAAAAAAAATGAAATCAAAACTAGCTGCTGTGCTGCCATATTAGACCAGGAAAGGTGAGGCATGGTGCAGATGGCTGGATTCTAACACCAGCAAGGCTGAGGCAGGAGAATATCCTGTAGCTTCAGGCCAACCTGCACTCCATATTAGGTTTGAGTCCAGCCTTAGTAACATAGGGAGATGTTGTCGGTAAAATAAGACTGGCTTCCAGTGAGACTGCTGGGCTGTAAGTGAGCACCAGGAGGCTGAGGCAGGAGGGTCTCCAGCACTTGGAGGCCATCCTGTGCTGCACAGGAAATTTCAGACCTGCATAAATTACATAGTGAGATCTTGTCTCCAATCCAAAACAAGCTGCCCATGGCAGTGTAGGCCTGTAATAAAGTACTCTGGAGGCTAAGGCAGGAGGATCCCTAAGAGTTCTATGCCAACCCTATGTGTGTGATCTGGAGGCTTCAACTGTACAAAGGACCTTGTCTGCAAAGCACATCATGTCGAACATGGTGCTGGAAGGTTGGTATCTAGCAGTGGTGAGGCTGAGTCAGGAAGAGCTCTAGGAGTTCAAGGTTAGCCTGCACTACAGAGTAATAGTCA